>VACF01000531.1:0-243394 GCA_006891605.1 Pleurozium schreberi | reverse complement strand
CAATTTGGGGTGTTACCCACCTTATGAGCCTTGCAACACTTGAATCTATGTCTAGAAATTTAGCCATTATTTATTTTCAAACCTCATTCCAAAAATTGGTCCAGCTTCTTAACTATCTAATGTTTGACAATTTCTACATTCAAAAGTACATCAAGCCCTTGCCAAAAGGATCCAAGACTGCATAAAATGCTCTTAGATCAAAGATATAGACATCACACCTTTAGATTATTACCCAAAAGTTTCGGATTTATCAACATCTCTAACTAGATCAAGTAATGCTTTTCGAATGATAGCAACATTCAAGCATCATSTTAGGGTCACTTCATACTCCAACCGTCCAAGTTGAGCGGCTGTACTATAGCTTGAGTTTCCATTTATGACTGATCCAAACTTCTTTGAGAGTCCATAGCCACGGTCAAAAAGTACTACCATGTATCCATTTTGGAGAATAATGACCTTTGGACAYTGGCTTCTAGTCATTTGGACTTTCCGGCTACCGTAAAACCAATCTTGCAACAATGCATATGTTCAGCAGCACAACATTCATCATTTAAATCTCTGGTCAAGACAAAAGCAGTGTAATCTACATATAAATTTCATCAGAACACGAGGCTGCAATGATAAATCCATGCCTCACCAACACAAGGAAGTCAGCTACGAGTTTCGTGCCRATCCTCTAGCACCTCTGACGACATTGCCTGGATTCCCTGTCGCCGCGCAAGAATTGRCTTCAAATTGCACCAACGCTACGAGCCACAAATAACTGAGAAACCGGAAAAGAGAGACCATCAAATGTCAAATTCTCTGGAATCGGCGGCTAGGGACCCTTGTGATCGATTCATGACAACGTAACCACTGTCCATAGCAATGCATCAAACCAGAGCGTTGTCACACCATGAAAAATCATAGCAAAACGTGTGGGCTGTCCGGGAGTTCCATGCCAAGCATCATCGCACTTACTTTGTGGAGCCGTCTCCAAGTTCTTATACGAAGAGTTGGACGGCGTCGTAAGTACGGCATTGGCATGACCACTCTCCCTCATGAGCTCACCAAATGCTCCTCTCCAACTCGTCAACGCGAGACTCCATCTCCTCGATCTTTGGGATAATAGACTCAGACATTGTGTGAAACCGCGTCTGCATTAGCAGCAACAAGTTCTGCACTAATGCCAACAGATCTGCGGTCTTTTTGAGGAGTTGCATCCGCTCCCTTGTGCTACCCCTGCGCTTTTCCATGGCCCCTGGAATGAACCCATAAAACAAGGCGCCCATAGTGCCCTTCCTGACTATCGCCCCTGGCGTCCCAACACAGCGAGCAGACGCGTGCAAACCCCCGGCCCTCGACAAAAACTCTTCCGCTATACGAATCTGATTGACAAAAACCCTACCTACAACTTGTGTCGCGAAAACACTCGCAGCCTCAAATGGTTTCGKAACGAYTAACGGTTAGAAACAATTCAAAGAGACTCCCATTGACAATGACCCGAAGTTTCACCGAAACCTGCTTCCCGCACTTCCACTTAATCGAAAGATGAAGGAAACGTTCATAATCCCCAACGCTCACGTATCAGTGGCTTCAGCTACAGCCTTCTTCCGTTTCTTCTCCGGGCCTTTCTCCTTGGACTTTGCGAAACCCTGCGCAACTACCCGCAGCGAAGCCAGCACATCATCGTTCCGGCGAGCCACAAGCAGGACGTCATCCACGACCACCGACTTCCGACCTGCGTGCTGCGCGAAGAGCTCCGCATCGATCGCCAACCGCTCGGCCGACTTGAAAGTCAGGTCCTGGAGCGCGCTCATCACCCGAGTCGAAATCCCCATCCCGTACTTCTGAGCCGTCCGCTCCGCTGTGGCGATGGTGGCCACCTGCAGACGCTCGTGCAGACGCATCTTGCAGCTGTGCAACTGCTGCTGCATCTGTCCGTACTCCTCCATGTCGCCCTCGCCCCCGTTATGGCCATTGCCATTGCCAACCCCCTCCACTCCGGCGCCTTGCTCCATCAAAATCTAACGAAACGCAATCACCAGCGGAGTTGATTCATTCTATTCTTCTCCATTCGCTCGTCGTCGTTATGGCCTCATTCCAATCCGACTCCGAATCCCTCAAACTTCAAGCCCATTGCAAATCCCCTCCCTTTGCTCCATCAAAACCTACTGAAAACTCAGTCATTATCGTAAATTCTTTAGATTTTTTGTTCAATACTCTCCTCACTCGCCATTGCCTCAATTGAAGGCTTCTCCAAATCTCTCAAACTCCACGCCTATTGCAAACCCCCTTCCTTGCTCCATCAAAACCTAACGAAACGCAATCACCGGCATCGTGGATTCGTTCTATTCGTCTCCATTCGCTCGTCGTCGTTATGGCCTAATTCCGATCTGACTCCGACTCCCTCAAACTTCAAGCCCATTGCAAATCCCCTCCCTTGCTCCATCAAAACCTACTAAAACGCAATCATCATCGAAAATTCATTAGATTTTTTGGTCAATACTCTGTTTACACTCTTCGAATTCAATGCCACTCCGAATCTCTCAAACTTCACAGCGTCGTCAAATGATGAGAGTCGCAGTAGCAATGAATTAGGGTTTTACAAATCCATTAATCCTAAAAGGACGCGGGGGTCCCTCTGGAAGTCATCATTTCTGAAACCGCGGGAACAATTGGTATTAAAAATTCAAAGAAGTCAAAGTATTGTAGAAGATCTCGTGCGACGTTAAATCGTTCACACGAAGGTGGGCCCGGCCAACGTGGCGCGCGGCTTAGACCATGGACCCCGGGTGCAACCCATGCCCAGGCCAGACCACCTTTGGCTAGATCCGACCCTGACGGAGGCGCACCAAAGCAACGGAGCTCCCGCCTGACGGAGACTCGCGATGAACAACCCCTACACGTCCTGCACATGACGGATGAACTCACAAGACGTCTTGCACATGAAGCGTTGAGACGCTGTGCAAGGATTTTAAGTTGTGGACTTTGAATGATCGTATTGTAGAAAGTATAATCTAATTGTAATTTTTTTATTATATCATTAATTTGAATGAAGAACATTCCATGCATTGGTATAAACAAATAATTATTAAAATAAATAAAAATCTCCACATAAACTCAAAATTGCTTAAAAAAACATTAGACCCAATTTAGGCTTCTCAGGAAGTAAAGGATTAAGGCCCATTGTTCCTTGCCAATGACTTATGGCGGTAGTTTTAAAAGTAATTTGGGGAGCTCCAAGCCTCCAATTTTCACCATTGTTTGGGCTCATCTTCAATCCCTTGTTACTGGTGTATACTGCGGTGTCTCTCAGCACGCTTTCTCTTTGCTATCTTCAGTTTTGTATTCATAGCACGTCATTGTCTTCTTGCTAAATAATTTTTTTTCTGTGTACCTTCATTGTACACTACGTTTTTTCCATCTCATTACTTTTTGGTTTTAGGGTATAACATTGTCTTCATGTTGCAAAGAACCCCTTGCAGATACCTTCATCGTACTCTATTTTGAATGTTGGGTCTCTTCACTTTTGTCTTCACAGGAGGTCACTTAAGATGAAATCCTATTTCTTCTACAATTCATAAAAAATTTCAAATTTCTTTGTGAAAATAGAAATATTCTTGAATTTTGAAGATGAAGCAAATTTTATATCAAATGCAAACTAATAAGCTCCAAAAATCTAGAGTTTTTTAGTCATTGGTAGGTGCCTATGATGTGGTGGAAAACATCATGGTGTAGAACCAAGGTTCTGGAAACATTCTATGATTAGAAAATCAGTATACAATATCCCTGATATATAGGCTCAAATGGCAATAAAATTTTCAATTTTGTGGATCCCTCAAAACTTCAAATTGGACTACAATAGGGACTAGACTTACTAAGTTTAATATCAGAAGTTGGGCTTTAATTCAAATTATTATTAATTTAATGAATAACATTTTGATCAAGAGTAAGTAGGCTAGAATTAATAGGTGCACTGCAAAGGGCTCTTTTGTGATATATGGAAATTTTTGCAATGCAAAAATTATATAGTCCCCTAATGAGTGGCTTGCCACCACCGATGATTGATAAGTTTTCAAAGTGTTAAATGTAGTTTTACCATAATTGTAACAAAGTAGTGGAATTCAAATGATGAGCATCCTAAAAATCATTGTTAAAAGGTATGGGAAGTCCAATTTAAAAATCATTCCTTAAATGTTTCTTTTGATATTTTCTCAGTAATGTGTATGAATTGAGGTATACACTAGACACAAAAGTTTGTCCCCATATTGAGCTAGATCTATGACACATGGCACTCCCATTTGAGATCATTATTGCCTCCATGTAGATGTTTGAGAAGCTTCAAATGGTGACACATTCTACTTGTATAGTGCTATATTTTACTGTTGATGGAAAAGTTGGAGAGATAGGAAAAGGAAGTACCTTAACTTGAAATGTTGGAGCCTATGACCATATTGTCAAACATCAAAGTCTACTACTTTGGATGCTTTGTATTGCTGTTGAAATGATTGGAATTTTAAATTTTGATTTTTTCGAGATTAAGTCACATGTCTCCTACAAGCTATAGAAATTTCAATTTTTTTTTGTTAAAATTTGAAATTATTATGATTTTTCAAAGAAAAATCAAATCAAATATCAAATACAAAGTTAGCTTAAAAAATTTGAACTTTTCTCAATGTGTATATTATGGTGTAGGACATCATGGTGTAAACTAAATTTTTGTGTCATACTATAATTAGAAAATCAAATGATCATGGTAATAGGCTTGAAGTTCAAATGGAAGTAGAATATTTACATTGCATTAGAAACTAGATTTTATAAGCTTCATTCCATTAGTTGAACTCAAATAAAATGACAATTTTAATGGTTGCATTTTCGATCAAGAATAAGGTATATATTTACCAAATGAACTAAAAGGGCACCTTTTGTGATATGTGGATTTAGCATTTTTTTCTAAAAAACTATGAAGGTTTTCTATTAATGATAATAGTGATGCATACACAGTCAAAGAACGCATATGTATGCATAATAATGATGCATACACGGTCAAAGAATTATCCCTCCAAATTGAATGAAAAGAATCCATTTTTGAGTGTAAACAAGGTATGCTTGACTGTTCATTAGCCACTTTGTGGTGGCATCCCTACAAAGATAAGAGCAATCAAGGAAAATTAGATCTAAATGGACTGTGAAGAATTCATTAATTAATTCACTAGATATATCATATATGAAGGTCTACTTTAGCTCTTAAATTCTAAGATTAAATTTCCATGTCAAATTCTCAAGGGACCACATCACCTCACACATAAACTATCATGTGGCACTTACTTTGCAAAAATGACTTAGTTTATGTCAAATCTGACCTTCATGTAGAAACCTACATGAAACACACACTCATAACCGTTCAAATAATGGCTGCTAATAATGGCTGCTAACAATGGCCATTTTAGTGCATTCACAATGCACAAAAACAGTCTCAATGCAAAATCCTATATCATGGAACTGACATGGGTACGATTCCAATTAGCAAGTTTTGGGTTAGCTAGAAGTCAGTTCCATTCATAGAATTTCCCAATATCATTAACCAAGAATTCAGTCTTTCCAAACACTCTGAATACTGCAAAAACTATCCAAAATACGAAATTGTTCAATAGGCATGAAAAGAAGAGACAGATTACTTCAAGATCAGTTTTATTTTTGCTTGAAAGGACACCTATCAAGACACTGTAGTCACCAAAATACTTTGATTATTGAACCAATAAGTGCATTCATTGTTTCTATACTTGACAGTGAAATACTTTGATTATTGATCCAATAAGTGCATTCATTGTTTCTATAATTGACAGTGAAGTCACCCATCACACCTTTGAATCCGCAGCCAGCATCCTAGCAGGGTTAAAAGAGGCATCAGCTGGAATGCCATGAACTACCTGAGCTACCTCCAGTCATTTGGACCTTCCAGCTACTAAAACAATCTTGCAACAATGCAATAATGCATATGTTCGGCTGCAYAACGTTCATGATTGAGATCTCTGGTCAAGACRAAAGCAGTGTAATCTACATATATTCTAGAGTTACATACGATGATAACCAGTCACACGCTCACATTTTGTTGAGAGTTTGGTCTGCAAAACCTTCAGCCACTTCGAATGTGCCGTGAGCAAACATACTACAGATCTTAATGCTACGGTGCTAAATCAAGTTGTAATGCCAAATCTTAAGTGAAATACATGCAACAAGAAAAATGATTACAGTCCTCACTAACGGGTTAGCAAGAACACAAACTATTCATAGGTCTTGAAAGTGAAATGGTCCAAATGGCCAGAGCAGCAGAATTTACTGCCGCTATAATAAAGAATCCTTACTTAGARCACACCAAGAATGAAATCAAAAATSAAAATATAAAYGGTCTTGGTCATCAACCAGTAARAGTTTCTTCTGAAAACTTCGTAAGATTAACCTCCGACAGGATAGATGACCAGAAGTCCTCCGTGAAATAAAAGCTAGATCTAAATATAGTTCACATCAGCGACCATTGCGTGGACAAGGCTGCTGAACCTATCAACGTAAAGTAGGTACTAAAGTCCCAACTACACGCATGTAACATCATAAGCGCATGATGTATGGTTCGTGGAATTTGAAGATCGATKACCATAAGTAACTGGAAGATTCTCCAGTACTTGATATTATCTATTCACACAACAACCACAAATTAGTCACTGAGCTGTAACCTCTGAACATAATTCCAGTTGAAGTCTCCATCTCCCACAAATTCTATACAGAAAGAGTAGTAACATGAAAATTGAATTAAGAAGATTCCACAGAAATACTTCGTGAGAACAGATGAAGGTTACATGTTCCAATTCCACTTGGCTACTCAACCCATAAATCTATAATTTGACTCGATGRCATTCAGGTAGCAATCCTAATCCCCCGACGAGATAGACTAACCTGGAGAGAAGACGATTAGGCTTTCATGCCAGCAGCTTTCATGCCAGCAGCTTGCTGAGGCTGACCGTAGTTAAGGGGCCTGCGAAAGAGCATGATGTGTGGCTCGGGTCGGTGAATGGCATAATGTACCCACCCACGCGACTGCTGGACTCCAATTCCACGCCATTCAGCCTGTTCTCAACCAAAAAATGTGATTTCATTAACACCGGTACACAGACCCAGTGAAATGCAGCGCCTGAGGTCTATTTTTGGTACACCGAGAGGTCAAGACATTGCCATACATAGCTGCATCATACAGAAGCCAAATTATACATGCCAGACTCCCTCAATTGCTATCCCACTTCAGCAACCACCAAAAACTCATGCAATCTCAAAATAGAAAATACAGTAAATTGCTTGAACTACGTTGTTCCATCAGCATGAATATTGATATCTCATTGCGCTAACAGAATTAATAAGAAACAATGGCATGTAATACTCCTCAATCGTACCACGAGAGTAGGCACTTAAGAATAAACGCAAAAACACAGACGCCATACCTCAGACAGCAGACGGTTCTTGGGTAACAACTTCGCAATGTCAGCGGGGAGCACAACATGCCTGAGCCATACCACAAAATTAGGACAAAGTTCAAATAACCAAACTTCATTAACCAATGCTTTCAATCCAAGCAGCCGTCAGTATGCAACCAGGGAACAATGTCGCACCCAGCTGAAAATTCGGGCAATCCAATGATCATCCCCACCAGCGTCACGCAGCGGATGAGGCCAACATGTACATATAGMAAATGACAAGAAAACGAGGAGAAATTCCAGAAGCCACATCTACGAACCTCAAGACAGCACACTAAAACCCCAATTCTTCACTTCCACTGTACACTCACCTGTACTCGTAGGTGTCATCGAAATACTTCTCGGAGTACTGAATCGGCGGCATTCTTCCGGGCTTCACTCCCTCTCTCTCTCTTCCAATCCTACAAAGTGATCATAAAACATAACCCCGAAAAGATCGTCACAAACAAAGATCGCAAGGAAAATGAGATTGCTACACAGTAAATGCGCCACTAGAATAACCCTCCAAAGAAAAAGACACCAACACAAGCAGAGAACCCACCACGGATTTGGCAGCGGAGAAGAGAGAGGACGGCGATCCGGAAATGCAGAAGCAGGTGAGCCGCGAAGAGTACCGTGAAATCGAAGAATAGGTTGGACAACACGAGACGATGGCAGCGTGCAGGGGACGCAGAACCGAAAGCAGAGCGGGGGAATTTCAAAAATGGGCTGTCGAAGGTGCGAGACGGGTGACGCCATCCATCAACCCGTTGTTGCTCTGTTCATTCAAACCTCTTGACTTCGTTCATCTGTTTCCCTTCTCTCTCTGTTCATCCATCCGCGTCGCCATTCTCTGTTCATCCACATCCGGTTTCTCTGTTCATCTATATTTCATTTCTCTGTTCATCCATACCCCGTTCTCCGTTTAGAATTATTTCATCGTCGGAATGTTGAGTTGTTCCGTCGAACCATGCAATCTGTTCATCCATCCCCCAGAACGTCCATGAAAGGCCTGTTCTCCTGTCGTTCTCCCGGGGGATTGATACCCGGTGAATGCTCGTGACGCAGACATCAACCGCGGCTGGGGGAGCAGCTCCAGTGCAGACCGGAATAGGCCCCTCTATATGAACTTTGTATTGAGAACTTTGAATTTTTGTTCATTGGAAGCACATTCGGAAGTAATTTGCATGGGTTGAAGGAAACTCAAATTTAGTCATTGGGTAAGAAAATAAACAAATTCATAAGCTAGTCAAAAGACAAAAATTATAATGGATAGATCTTAGTAAAGAATTTCACAAGATTGACCATATAATCAACATGTGTGGAATTCCTTACTACAGCCCTCTCCATCCATTGAGTCTACATGAAAGTGCAATTGCTACTTGGACATGTATCACCCTTTGTGAAGTTTGCCCACCCACTGATATGTGTAAGCCCTATTGTGGCACACATTGTCAACGGGAGGTTGGAGCTCCAAAATTGGCCCTACTTGGCTCTTTCCATTGGTGGGGGACCCCTAGTCTCCCCTCTGACCTCTCCGTGAGCCTTTAGCTTTGGTTTGTGCTTCTTTAAAGCAGGAAGGCCTAGACTATGGGGCCTTTTTGGCTTTCTAGTGCCAGATTGCACCAAAAAAAAATTTGGCTAAATAATGGCAGCAAATTGTGAAGTCTTTTGCCAGGAAACTTTGAATTAAGAAAAAATATTGGATGAATCTTTAGATTGTGGATGAAAATAGAATTACGGATATTTGATATGTGTTAGTCTAATATTCTCTATTGAATATTTTGGATGAATGTTGAAATTTGAAGCATCACTATTACATTTTATACAAGAGTTCCTTCATATTGCATGCAAAATTGTAGCATCCATTAGGCAGAGTCAAACAAATTTTTGAGAAAGTGTTGAAATCCTCACCTCTTCCTAATTGCATTGTAGCCATGTTTAAGGCCATGTTAGTTTAATTCCTATGAGAACCAAGAGTTTCCTGAAGGGACTTAGGAATTTGGGCATGTTCCTATGACTTCAATTTTTGGTGAAACTTTTTGAAGCTTTTTCATCAAATTGAGAAATTTATTACGGCTTTGCGGGAGTATTATTTTTATTTCAATTGGTGCCGGAGAGCAAAAGTTATGCCATCTTAAACATAATATTGTTCATAATTTTCATGTTGTCGAGCAAAAAAAAAATCCACAAAAACTTGAAATAAAACTTTAATATTTTTTTCTTATAAATCTTATTTTTTTCTATGTGTACAGCTTTAAACAAATATTTTGTGCAAATGGTAGCATTCTTATGCCATTTTTCCATTCAATTTTTAGGACTGTTATAGATTTCAAACTGCACAATCTCAAAACTAGGAGTGTTGTACATTTCAAACCGCACGGTCTAAACTTAAAAGTGCCAAATTTGTGGGATACCGCCATTTTAACAAAATAACTGTTTTTAGTTCATTCCATTTGGATTAGTGATGTGAAAGTTATGAACAATCTTGTTGTGGGGCGATCTAAGCATTTTCTTGGAAAATAACTTAGACTAGGATTCATTTTTTAATGCAATTTTTACAATTTTTCAATGCAAAATTGTTTGTCAAGGTTAAGTTTGTTTGCTAAAACAATCTCACCATTGGGATTAGTATGTTTCAATCCCATCTTAGACATATTAATTATTTTGTTTTCCTTTCAAACTTAAACCTACTTCTACTTAATAATTTCTTAAAGATGATAATCAAGTGTATGGTGAATTTTATTAAAAAGGCGGTAAGCCATGTGCCATTTTTTAGAACGTGCCGTGTTAGAGTTGTAAAAATAACATCTAGGGCATGTATACATTTTAAACATATAGATCTAGTGTAGATTTTAGACATCTAAAAAAAGGTAGAGATTTCAGACCGCATATTGTAAGCTATCTAGGACAAATATAGATCCCAAATATCTAGGACTAATATAGATCTTATAAATCTATGACAGGTTTAGATTTAAGACTGTATGGTCTGAACTATAAAAAGTGTCACAGTAATGGAAATTTACCATTTGTCATGTGTGTGTTTTTAGAAAAAAATTCCTAGACTTTCTACTCAATTCATCAACACAAAAAGTTTTAAATCAAAGTTTACAATACAAAAAGTTTTTGCAAGTGGTGGTCAAAGTCATCTGAAATTGCAAGCTAACGGTCAAAAAGACTTTTTTTTTAAAACTTTGAATGCTAATATCTTTTAATTTATTAGGAAAATTTTCAACTCTCAGAGAGACTGCGAGTTTTGCACCTGTGTGGTGCAATTAGAGAAAAAAATAAATATGAAAAATTATTTTTTATTTAAAAAAGTATGGAATCTGATGTGGCACTATTGGTGCCACATCATCTCCACATAAGATTGACTATTTTTTAATATATTTATTTATTTATTATTTTTTTCAAAAAAAATATCTAGAAAAAAAAAAAATTCGTATATGCACTACGGGGGTGCCAAAAAAGAAGTCTTAACAACCCTTTGCAGGACTGAAAATTTTCCGAATGTGTATGCTCAAATTGCATGAAATTTTTGGCACATGATCTCAAACAAGTAAAGTATAAGATCTTACAGTTAGATTCCAAAAAAATTGTATACTTGGGTGAAATAACAATTTTGACATTAGAAATGACGATTTTGATTGTTTTTTTGACAAAATTGTGACCTTGGTCCTTCTGGAATAAACCCCAAAACGACGGACTGGTGACAGTGAAAATCATCTATTTTGATATTGTGGGAGTCATTGGTTTAAAGAAAATCCAAAAGCACCCATTGGAAGTGAAACTATTGTATATCAAATAGGGTATTAAGGAGACCAAACAATTAAAGGGACTTTCATGTGAAAAAGTGTACAACCTCTAGATACTTTAGTAACTATTGAAGTACAACAAAGGTAGATATTTATATAGTGTGAAATGTTGATTATTTAGTATGGATCCCCTTAATACCCTTATGGAATGTAGAAGATCTTCCCTTTCTACTCCTAATGTTGAGGATGAATAGTTGCACTTCTGTCCTTTATAGAAAAATGCTCTCTCATTCAATGACCAAGAAAAAAAAAAATGACCTTGGCATAGTTTAACCCTTGAACGCCGCGGCAGACGTTTTGCATGTGATGAATGACAAAGAATCAAATGGTGTAGGACATAATTGCAACTTTTCATCCTCAGTACTAGGAGTGGAAAGAGAAGATCTTTTCAAGTACTTTTGAGTTCCAACGAGTATATTTGGCTTTTCAAAATAGATGATGTCACACGGTTTAAAAAATGCATGATTTCCACAGGCACCGGTTCGTCTTTTAAGGGTTAATCTTATGGGAATATGGGTTAATCAGGGTGCTCCAATTTGCTTTGGTTTCTGAACGTCTTGGATAAGGCTAAGCCAGGGCCCATGTCCCCTCATTGCCCCTGTCAAAAGATAAATGTAAAAATTGCCCCCTATTTTGTGCCGTGTCTATTTTGTATTTCTTCACTTCCCGTAGCGAATTTGGGTCCTCTGACTGCAAAGATAATTTCAGAATTTGCAAATTTTATCATATGTGGCAGATAGAAGAATTCCAGTTTTCTCCCGGGGTGAAGAAAGGGGTCGCTTGCTTGCAGAGGTGGAGCGGTGATGGAAACTACATGTCCAGAGCACCTGGAGGACCCAGACTCATTGAAAGTCCACGTCCCTGGAAAATGAATTCACAGGATCAAGCAACTTGCAAATTAAAAAGACTGCATTTCCACAAAACCTGCGGGATGATCATTGGAAAATACGGCTACACTAATGATGGTAAATAGTGTTACCCATACTAACTATTTTAGAAATGCTATGAGTTTTTATTCTTCATGAATATTTTTACAAAGTGCATGGGTCCTAGTAGTAATATAATTGGGAAAACTTTATACCTATAGTTGGTGAAAATATTCATTAAGAATAAAAACTTACGGCTGTTTTAAGTCAATTAGTGTAGGTAACACTATTTGCCATCATTAGTGTAGTGAGGATCAACCCCCTTTACTATTGCCCCATCACGTCAAAAGGTAAATGTAAAAATTGCCCCTAACTTGTGCCACATCAATTTTGTATTTCTTCACCTGGCCTCAATTTGGACCTATGATTGCAAATATGAATTCAGAATTTGCATATTTGATCATATCATGTGGCAGATATCAAAAATTTGGTGTTTTCTCTAGGTTGGGGTAAAAAAATGAAACGAGGCATTAAGAGGGTCAAATGGTCAATCCTTGGCTAGGACAAATTCACCCCCTTATTGCCCGGTTTTTTACCCTTGGAAAAAATACTAGATGATTGGAAAAAATACTGGATGATTTTAATTGACCCCCTTATTGCCCCATTTTTTACCCTTGAAAAAACATCTGCATGATTTTATTTGCCACATATGATAAAATTTGCAAATTCGAAAATCATGTTTGCAATAGAGGTCCCAAATTAGCTAAGGGACATGAAGAAATTATACAAAATTGACAAGGCACAAAATAGGGGGCAATTTTTACATTTACCTTCTGACAGGACAATAAGGGGTCAGTTCGCCCTGGCCTTGGAATACTCACTGTAATGAGTAAATGCGGTGAGTTTGACTCTTTGCAAGAGACACCTATAGGAAATGGCCGGGGAAGCAGGCAAAGAGCCCCTCAAAGACTGATGCTCACCAAAATAAATTCCCCTGAAGAAGAATGATGCGCCGTTTTATGTTTTCTTTTGGGGGAAAACCAATGAAAATTTGGCTTGCTGTTGAGTGGCCTTGAGCCCCGCCTTGAGCCCCGCCATGAGCCTCAAAAGTAGGCCACGTTGGCAGCTTTTCAAACACCTACTGGACTAATACTCTACTCCACTACGCAGGCATCCAGGGATGACGTCAGGTACTCACGTGCAATCGAGATCAGTTGTCAACACCCAAAAGCCTTCCGTGTTGAAATATCAAATAGATACTGTACTGTACGTTGAAACTTGAAAACATACACTTTAAGTAAGTTTTTTTTAATATCATTTTCGAGATGTAGCCAGCTGTTTCCTCAATACTCATGTGATACTCCGGTGATACTAACTTCGGTGACATCTATATTCAAACTAGGTGATACTTAGATAAAATTTGACTATTGATCCTTCTTAACCCTTCCCCCGACCCTTCCAAAGGAAATGGAAGACCAGAAGCGTTCAATGGATGACTTCATTGTCCATTGTAGAAACAAAGAATGCACCTCAATATCGATCAATATAATCTTTAGAGCATTTTGGTGACCACCTTGGTCATGTGAGGGCCGCGTCCTTGGGGGGGTTAAAACACCAGTAACTTGACTATTTTGACCCCCCCCCCAAAACCCCCAAGGAAACAATAGCCAAAGTCTTTTGGTTGTACATAGCCAACTGGCAAAAAAAATTCGTGCATAAAAAAACCCTTTGATCAGGTGTCACTCTTGTTCAACTACATGATTCTACCGACTCCCTGGACCTTGGGGATCGGTAGCACCGTGTTGAACTGCCAGGCGGGGAACTTCAACTTTGATTTCCACTGGAAAGGAGACACTTGCAGTACATTTATAAACTACGCTGTGACAGAATTTGAGATCCACCATAAGCGAATATTGTACCAGAAATTTAATCACTAGCTCACTCTGCTTGCAATTCGATTCGATCCGATCCGTCATTTTGGTTCGGAGACCTCGTCTGGCCTGGCGTGAATAATTATCTGTTGCAAAGTTTGCAGTTTGGGTCGAGGTTTTGCAAGGGTTTTGATTTGATGTTGTCGGTACGGAGTTGTTGGGGTACACGCAACTTCGACCCAGTTCATCGAATAACATTGCAACTGGATCATGCTCAATTTGAGATCGAGAGCTCATCAAGATTAATTGCTGGCGGAATCGATCGTTGTTTCCAATTCACGGACATCCCCATCACCAGTTCACCACCAACACGTATGTGCTTTCATTATCGCCGTCTCCGTCTTTTGATCGATTGAAGCTGCATTCAGAAGGAGCCACCTGCGTTCAACCTGTTGCGTGGAATGTGATTGAAAGTAAGAAGACGTTGAAGACTGAGCAGCGGATCGATCGTCCAGAGAGTTGATCAGTTTGGCGGGTGTAATTGATTCGGTTCTTCGCGATCATCTCATCATCATCATCGCCACCAACTCTTGTTCTGCATCATCGCCATCTCCGTCTTCTGATCAATAAACTTGTTTCGAAGCCTCTGTTTTGGCATAGGGAAGTGCTCGTGACTCTTGCAGCGGTGATTTAGTGTGGGCAGTTTAATTGATGACAAGACGATGATATTAATTCTGGAACCAATTGGAAGCTCATCCTTTCTGTAGAGATCAGGTGCGCGATTTAGTCTAAACTAGTAGGACAATTGTTGCAACATTAAATGTTGCAACAGGCCAACAGCATTTATTTGTACAACACATGCAAGAAAACTTTGTCCTCTTTTCAGTTCGCAATCAAGAATTGGAATCTGAACTGAATAGCACTTCCAAAATTTGGATGGAAATTTGTAAAGATGAGCACGTGACCCTGTGTGTGCATGCGGGTCGACATAATGCCGAGGTACAATAGTGATCCAAATTGAGAGTGCTATGCGTCATTGGATGGAACTCAATGACAAACTTTTTGTGTCTACTGTGCACTTTCTATACATGACCTACTTTTTAATTTTGAGCACGCATTGCGCAATTGAATTGCTACAATTTCTGGAGCCCAGATTGTTAAAGCAAACACTGCTGTGGCACAAATGAAGAAATTATTCATTTCAGTCATTGAGTCCATTGAGTTCTGCAGCTCTAGCTCTTCATCTAAAATTCGACCACATCTGCTGTTATTCCCTTTCGGCAAATGTTCCTTTTCTAAATCTCCTTCAATCAATCAATCTGAACCTCTCATCAAACTTCCGAACTACAGGTTTACAAAACCCAAGAATTCCAGAGGTTCTCAAAACGCTCCCATTCGCATTTTCAGTCAGCATTACGGCGCGCTTCGCCTGCCTCAAGGATCCCAGCTTCTGGCAATCATGCACCACCGCGCGAAGGCTTCACAGTTGTGAGTGACCACTTCATACATACTTCCCGAAGTTGTGAACTCTCCCCTGTAAAATCCCTCAGCCACAGCCACAGCCACCACCGGCCTCCTCTCCAGATCGCAGCTAGACACGGCTTTGTGCTTCGACTTCCCGTCTCTCTCCAGATCCGAGAGAGAATGTCTGCGTCGTGTTTACAGCGCCGGGTGGATGCCGGCTTCTTCCTCCGAAACCCGATCGAGAGAAGCTCTTTAAGCAAATGAAACGAACGCTTCGATCTCCGAGTCCGAGGTTCTGTCGGTACGTTGTTATTCCTCGCTAGCTGGGCAAGATGCGCACTTTTCGTAGACGTAGAAGGAATCAATGTCGCCTGTTTCTTGGGTGTAAGGCGAATCGAAATGGTAGACACCGCCATAATCATCCGAGATGCCGACATGCCGTGGTGCTGGATTGTGAACGGCCCCCTAAACCGGGAGTGACACCATACGTGAACGGCTGAACGACTGTTTGAAGTAGTAATTACCCTTAAAGGACGGACCTATCACCGCTGGCAAAGGCGGGAAAAAACAGTGTTCATGCACATGTTTTGCTTTGGATAAATTGTTCAAATCAATACCTGATGCTACCCATTCAAAACTTTCGAAAAGGGCTCCGTGGCACAAAACACTGAAAATCTTTACTATCTTCATAGAATTAGGGCTACCTAAAAGTATGGAAGCAATTAAAGACACTAAATTTGACTTCCCATGATGATTGACATATATGTGGTCACTTTCAAAAAAAGAATGGATGAAAATTAGTGAGTGTCCACTCACCAGATGGGATTTTTGTCATGCAAAGGACAATAAACGTCCTCCGCGTCGTTCAAGGGTTAAAGGCAGATTCGTAGTACCAACAGGGCTGCTCCATACCGCTTGTTGAAAATGCTCCACCGGCTCCAACTCCTGGATGGAACAACAAGAACACTCCACCACGTCAAAACACCAGCAAACCAGAATTAATTAACCAGGCTGCAAGCTAGAAGCTCTACATGTGTACGAACTCTGGACCACCCTCGTCGGCACATATATCGGCGATGTAATGCCATAACAGTTGCACAGCTGAAACGAAAACAGGAACGAAAATTCCAACTCAAATCAGGCGCAGTCCTGAACAGATGAATTCGAAGATCAATTATTCACTGGAGAATAATCCGAAATGTCCATCATTCTGTGAAAGTTTGGAAGCATTCCATAGTCAAATGTCCAGTGATGATACGTACTAGACAATATTCAGCGTGATTGGAATTAATTGGGAAACGAAAGGACKTACATTTTTCCAATTTCCATGTTGGATTTCTACTTGAATTTCTACTGTGCTTGAAGCAATTAAGTGTAGAAGAAGCCAAGTTTCCTGATCGATCCATTTCAATTCCTCCAGATCTCGCAAAAGCAGAAGCTGCAGGCTGTAGCTCCAAAGAAGTTGATTGAAAGTAGAGTTCGAGCGATGGTGCTTAGAAGATGAAAATGGCGATGGTGATTAATCCTCGAAGCTAGCAACATTAATTTAGTAAGGACGAGAAAAATGATGATTAATTTCTCTTGTTCGAAGTTGTGATCAGATGGCAAATTTCATTAAAGTGGCAATATTCCGTGTGCCATTTTCAACCCTACAGTTTGAAATGCTTACGTGAAGTGGGTGATTGCAAGAAAGACCGACCGGTTTTGGTGCGTTTTTTGTAGTACTCATAATTTTTTCGGGAGTATTGTATAATTAGAGAAACAATTTTAAAAAAATATAAAAAATATGTTTAATGTATACACCTTTAAGAAGAAGGTACCTTGTGAAGGAAAAGTGTAGAAAAATTTTCTAAGTAGGAGAACTAAAAAAGTGCAAAATTTCATGAAAATTAGTGTTTTGACGTTTTAATTTGTCAAAAATAGGAAAAAAAATTTCAAAGAAACTAAAAATTTTCCATTTAGGAAGACTTCTTAGTGAAGATATTGTACCAAAAGAATGATCTTCAAACTATTTTCAATGTTCAAAACTGTGCGCGCAAGGGAGCCCTGTTTGAATGAACGTAGAGGACATAAAATAATGTTTTTCTAAATTTCCTTCGGTGGATTCATCCATTTCTAGTGTAGGAATAGACCATAAAAATTTCAGCTCTAGATCGTTAATTTTAGATATTCCCCAGTACTAAAAACCCCTAAAGCGCAAAATGTGATAAATTAGCTAAATTCAAATTTAAATACAAAATGATTTTTAAAATATTCCAAAAAATAAGTGATCTAATAAAAATCAAGTTAACCATCTCCAATAAAAATCAGGGTTGTCATATCGACGGGTCGGAGTGATCGGACGAGCAAACCGGACTAGACAAGCAGACGGCCCGGACAGCTCGAACGCTTAGCATTTTTGAAAAAAATGCTAAAAGTTGTGGGTTCCACATTGGCAGTCCACGCTGGAAATCTAGGTGCAGACCGGTCTGTCGGGGCACGGATGCCCAGACGGGTCTGTCGGGGCGCGAACGTCATTGCTAGGGCAAGGACATAAGTGCGCGGACGGGTAGTAAGGGCGCGGACAAAGTGGGAGGACGGAGACGTATAGGCAGGGCGCGGATGCGAATAGACAAGGCGCTGACGTGATGAGACAGGGCGCGGACGTCATTGCTAGGGCGAGGACGTCAGGGCGTGGACAGGTTGTGAGGGCGTGGACGAAGTGGGAGGGTGGTGATAAATAGGCAGGACACAGATGCCATTGCTAAGGCGTAGACGCGAAGAGACAAGGCGCGGACGCCATTGCTAGGGCGCAGAACGCAAAGAGACAAGGCGCGGGCGGGGACGAAAAAGCGGGGACATCCCACTCTTTAGCCAAAGTGTGAGAGGAAGTCCAATTTGAGTGGTCATGGGATTCTTCTTAATCATGAAGAGGGGGCCCCATTAATGCAAACAATCTTTCATTAAAGTTCAGGGAATATCTTGAAGTCAATGGTTGCATTAAGAGGTCCAACCACTTTTTGAGTTCAAAGACAATGTATGGAAGCATGGTACTTCCTCCTTGGGTCGGAGTTCTCCTTCTTACCTTTCCCAAGCACTTGAAAACTAAGACCCACTTACAAAAAAAAATTTACAAAATGAAACCAGAATCCAAACAAGTAGGACAAAATATGTGTGAGGAGAATCCCAAATAATTTGGAGTCCAAATGAAAAAGAAGGTATAATTTTGTGTAAATTCGAGTTCAAAGATTTCTTTTCTATTCTTCTAAAAATAACCTATTTGGAATTTAGAAGTTGGAGTTTACAAATCAAATCATAGCCAACTTATATATTTTGGGGGCTTTTGGATTTTTGTTCAAAGCTTTAATTTTGAGATAAATAGGTATGAGGGTTTAATTTGGATGGAAATCAAATACAAATTATAATGCATTGAAATATGCTTAAGGGTTTGTTTTCGGACGAAGAGGATAGAAAGGTTTGGGCCTTCAAAACTTATACCCTATGTTACTCTAATGGGGATACCAAAAGGGTTTGGGATTGAAATGAAATACTAATTAATTTATTTGGGAATTGAAGTTCAAAGGAATTCTTTTGGAATGGGCATACCAAAGCGGGTTGGAATTGAAATGAAATAGTGGTCAAGTTATTTGGAATTCAATCATTCAAATAGAATTTTTTATTTGTGCAATGGGATTCCAGAAGGGTTTGGGATTGAGATGAAATACAAATAAATTTATTTGGAAATTGAAGTTCAAAGGTATTCTTTTGGAATGGGCATACTAAAGCGGGTTGGAATTGAAATGAAATAGTGGTCAAGTTATTTGGAATTCAATCATTCAAGTAAAATTTTTTTATTTGTACAATGGGATGCTAAAAGGGTTTGGATTTAGGTAACCCGGGTGGGTGGGAGGGACATCCTTATACAGAGCCCTTCCTATCCATTTTAAGACAATCATAAACTTAACAAAACTTATAATTCCCAAAATCTACTTGACAAGATAGAACCTGCTTTGGTCAAGCCATCAAATAATAGATCCTATCAAGTCATCTTCAACACTTCTTTGTAAACTTTGGCAAAAAAGTATTTTGCAATAAATCAAATCTAATCCACAAGATAGAAACCTCTCAGGTTATGCCATCAAATCAATAGAGTCCTCACGACCTCTTTCACACGGTGGAACCACTTTGTTTGTGCAAAGTAATGATTAGGGATGTCCAAGAAATGTATTTGTGCAAGGTAATGCATAAGGATGTCCGAGATTATATGTTTTCCATCCCTACTATTCCATTAATTTAAAAAAAATTATGTGTACCCCCATTTTTTTGTTACACTACATTTCCTAATTTAAAAAAAAATACTCCTCACATTGAAATCTTGATAATTGGAAAGTATAATAAGTTTATAAATGTCTTCTTGAACAAGTTCTTATTTTAGGAATCATACATGCATCATGCAAAGGAATTCAACAATTGAATATATGTATTCCATATGCATCATGTAGTACAAAATTGGAAAAGTATATAGCGCGTTTTTTATGATAAAATATATATATCCCCGAGTCCTTGTCTAGTACTATTTATGGTATTGAAATAACTATATTGCCGAAGTAGCAATTCTATAAGCATTGATAATGATAAGTGCCTAAGTCTATACGCAAAATATGCATTGCTAATTAGTAATTACCACACTAGAAAATGCACTTACTTGATGTCCATTAGACTATTTGCATGGCCATTGGGTCTAGCCTTGTTGTCGTGTCTACCGTACTCCATGAAAAATCTTTGTCGGAGCCTAGTTGAGGACTACAAACCGCAAATCGAGCTCTCCTCGGTGGTAGGTCTTCTTCCAAAACGGCCCTAAAAGTGCCCGAAAAATAAGATTGTCCAAAACTTTCTCATAACAAATCTAGTTGGAATGTATCAAAGCTTCCTAGATAGACAAAAATATAATCTATGGAAAAAAATAATAAAAAAATAAAATTCAAATTTTTGCATATTTTTTTTTTGCTGAAATCCCTCTCCCTTGGTTTAAGCTTATTTGGGCATGACTTTAGTTCCCAGACACCGATTGATAAAAAATTATATTCTCACAAAGCTTATAAGTTTTTCTATCTGCAAAAAAAATATTGGACAAAAATTCAGCCCGTATGTACTTGCCTAAAATCCCATTTGTCCCTCAAGGGGACAACGGTCCGTTAGGGGTTAAGAAAATGTGGTTTACAAGAGCAAGAGGCTCCCTTTATTGCTCATAAATTCAATCTGAGGATTTAGGGTCACTGCAAGAAACATTGGTCCTAATATTCTCCGTCACAAATAGTGTTGCTCTCTTGCAATCTTCAATAACTTTTGAAGCATAAATCCCGTAAACTTGAAATTTTTATTGGAGATGCCTAACTTGATGATAATATGAGTCCATGGAGCAAGGTTCTTCTTCCTTTACTTTTAACTCCCAAAAGACGTGATCCATTGTAAAATGGTCAAACATCATGTCTAAGCTAAATTTACCCTTGAAAACTGTGTTCAAACAATAATCTTATAGTTTTTTTACTTAAAACTCTGCACTCTATGTCACTTCGAGAAATTTCTATTTATTTTGTGAAAAATTGTTATTTTTATCATTTTTGTTGCAAAAATTATTCAAAAATAAATGAGAAAAAATAAAAATAAAAAAGCAAATTATTTAAATTTTTTTTCAAGAGTTGCAAGTAGCAACGGAGATTAGTGGGAAAAAAAAAATTCAATTTCCTATTTTATTTTTTAAACCCAAAACAACCACAACAAAGACCTTTTAAGTCAAATTCAACTATTAAACCAAATTTATGTTTTTATATAATTGATATATAATTTTTTTATATTTTTTGCTATTGTACAAATGCTTTTTCTATTTATATTGTGTTTTTTCAATAATTTTGATGGAAAAAACAAATTATAGTGAATTTTTAAGGCTAAAGGTGGAAATGAAATTATGTACATTATAATATATTTTAGAATAATCTGTAATTTTTACCATAAATGAATGGTAGAATCAGTAACATAATTTTATAGTTTCAAAGTAAAATTCATTTCAAGAAAAAATAATATGAATGAAAAACACATTCTATCATGTTATTTTGGTTTTAACACATGGAGCTTTCAATGGCAATAACTCTTTCAATTTTAAAATGGAGTAGAAACAAAACTTTTCGAGCTTCATTTTCTTAGTCTAAATCAAATTTCAAAAATAATTATTTTGAAAATTGCAATCGAGGTTGACCAAGATGCATCCACTTTTTGGATGCCGGACCGTAAACGATTCAATTCATAAGCAATTAGTTGCAGTTGGCTCCAATTAAAAAAATTATGGTTCGGTTTGGTTGTACAACGCCTCTCTTCATTCAAAAGTAAATTTGTTCAATTTGGCTTCAATTTAAAAACACGTCCACGCCCTGACTACTTCACGTCCGAGACCCATCCCTTCACATTCGCACCCCGTCCCTTCACGTCCCCGCCCCATTCGTATGCGCCCCGACTAAATTACGTCCGTGCTCTCATTGACGTCCATGCCTTTACCAATGATGTATGCGCCCTGGATCCTAGTTGGCAGTCAGGTGGCATCAAAGTTACAGCTACATCACCTATTTTTTTAATTAAAAAAAGTCAACTTCTTGGTAACCACATCGGACGGACGAGACCTCTATCGGACGGGCGAACTGGATGTTCGTCTGGTATGACAACCCTGATAAAAATTTCACATTAATTGGATTCATGCTTCAAAAATTATAGCACATAACAACTCCGTCAATCCAATTGTAACACAAAATAGTACTCCCTCCATCCCATAATGATCTCCCTGTTGGCCTTCATTTTTTGTCCCAAAATGATCTTCCTATTGCACTTTTTACGCGGCTCAACCCCAATCTGCAAGGGAATCGATCGAATGCGAATTCAGTCTTGTCGCAGTCTGGAAGGTCGGTAGAAGAATTGAAGCTGAGCTGAGCTAGCAGGAACGGTATTGATTCTGGCTATGATTTAATAAATTCCTGGGTCAAAGTCCATCTGCCAGTAACTTATCAGTAAGGTAGGAGGTCCTAAAATGGAAGCGGATTCTAAAATGGAACAGGCTCTGGAGGTACATTTTGCACTCTCCAATGTTAGTACAAGAAGTCTATGTTTGAGGAGGTGCGTTGAGTTTTACAGCCCATTGGAATGCACTTTTCTGCAACTTCAAAAATTCATAACTAATTCCACAAAGCTCCAAAAAATATAAAACCACTTAGGTTAGATGCCAATTCCACTTGTCTTTCAAGGAAAGTTTACTGAATATTATTTCAAGAAGTTAAACCTTGCCAAAATTCAGCTTCAGCCCTTAGATGGGCCATTTATGGACCTCCTACCTTAACCCTAGAAGGACCTGAAGGCCCTTTTGCGGCCGTATAGTATATTGTGAATACAATGGTATTTGATCAGAAAAACATTGACCAAATACTTTTCTATACAAAGTAAATTAATAATCTATTAATCATGATAGTACACAAATAACAATGTATCACAATCCATTTACAAACATCACAATTGAAGAGTTATAAGGCAAAATACAAGTTGTATACAGAAACTGCATGGTCCTTCTAGGGTTAATGAATAAAAGAAGTGAAGCACGGACCCGGCCTCACTGTGTTCGTAATGAAGGTTTCAACGCTGACGGAGGTGATACGAACTCGACGTGTCTACGCTGACGCTTGCCTTTCATCATCATGCATGCATGCTGGGGTCGCCCTGACAATCTCAGTCAACGTGGTGTTCTTTTGGAGATTTCTCCCGTTTTTGTGGAATATATAACAATGGTATTAATATTACAGCATCCCCACAGCAACACGGGGAAGCAACACTTTAAACTTTCTGTGCCATTTGATCTTCTTCCAACAATGCTCAATGTTGGAGGTGGGGTTTAGGGTCGTTTCTATTTGTGCAAGAAAAAGATAATATAATACTCGAATGAGAGGTTGAGGACAAAAAGACAAAAAGTGCCTTTTTAGGAAGTTTTTAGAAGTGTTGGATGAGTGACTTTCAAGGAATAATTGAAAACTGCAGTGGAGAAGGAAAGAATGTATGTGGTATACATTCTAGAATGTAATCACTTTTGGTTGACTATCTTGGTGATAGAGACACATTCTTCGTGGATTGACTGTGTAATAAAGGATGGATTGGTTACCTTGGAAGTCATTCCAAAGAACTCATGGCAAGTCAAACTACTATGTAAGACTTTCCCTTTCTGCACAAAATTCTGAGGATGAACATATACACTTTTGACTTTTAGTCTTTTAGATATGGATTCTTTGTCAGGTTCATTGCAAGAAAGACCAACCGGTTTTGGTAGCGTTTTTCACAGTACTCGTGATTTTTTGGGAGTACTGTATAATTAGAAAAAAATTAGAAAAATATGTTTAATGCATATTCTTTTGAAAAGAAGGTACCCCAGGAAGGAAAAATATAGAAAAATTCTCTAAGTAGGAAAGCTAGAAAAGTGGAAAATCTTGTGAAAATAGGTACTTTGATGTTTTAGTTTAAAAAAATAGAAAAAACAATTTTGAAAAAAAACTAAAAGTTGGCAATTTGGGAAGACTTCATGGTGAAGAGATTTCACTAAAATAATGATTTTAAAACCATCTTGAATGTTCAAAAGTACGCGCGCAAGGGAGCCGTGTTTGCATGCATGTAGATAAAATAAAATAATTTTTTTTTAAATTCCCTTTGGTAGATGCATGCATGCCTAGTGTGGGAATACACCACAAAAGTTTTGTCTCTCGATCATTAATTTTGGTTATTCCCCAATACTAAAAATTAAAAAGCCCTAAATCGCAAAGCGTGACAAATCAGCTAAATCCAAATTTAAATATAAAATGGTTTTTAAATTCTTTTGAAAAATAAAGAATCTGATTTCTATCAAGTTAGACATCTCCAATAAAAATTTCAAGTTGATTGGATTCATGCTCCAAAAGTTATAGCACATGACAACTTCATCATTGCAAGTGTGACGCAAAATAGTACGAGTCTTTCTTGCAATCACCAGTCACCCATGAAACCATTTTGGTCTGGGTGTCTTTATAGGCTTAAACAACGAGAAGATTGTTTGTATTTCACTTTTACCTTAATTTTATCCAAGGGATAGATATAGCAATGGTAGACAATGGTCCATTAAAAGATATTTGAGGCTAATAAAAGGCTGTTTTAGGGTTGTTCATTTTGTTGTCTAGGAATTGTAAATCTAGCATTGTGGCCACAAAATCTTAAATTTAAATAAAATTAAAATTTTTTTCCTCATCGATTGTAATTTTCTCCACATGGAAAGCCGCATTGATTTATTCCAGTTGTATTTGGTATAATAGGTGTGGTCCATCTTATTTTTTGGGCAATCAAAACATATTCTTGAAAAAATAACTTATAGGATTTGTTTCTAAGTTCAATTTTCACAATTTTTCAAAAAAATAGTTTCAAAATGTTAAGATCTTTTGCTAAGAAAATCTTGCTATTGAGATTAGTATGTTTCAATTCCATCCTAGAACTATTAACAGTTTAGTTTTTCTTCCAATTTTGAACCGTCTTCTATTTAACAATTTTTTAAGGAGTGAAAATTAAGTGTGTGTTTTTTTGTTTTTTTTTCCCCGAAACTCAACTCAACTCTTCATTAAAATTATAAAATTATAAATTCAAAAGCATTTGTGCAAAAAATTTAAGTTAAAAAGATTCATAGCCTAAAACCTAATGATTCTAGTCTAGTAACTAGCAAGGTGATTGTATAATACTTGTTGTTTTTGCACTTTGAAATCAATGCAAAAATCTTGCAATCTACAGGGGAAAAGTTTTTGAAATATTTTTCACATATTTTTTTAATTAGTCTAGTGGGTCATTGCAAGAAACATCAGTCCTATTTTCCATAACAATGAGTATTGCTCTCTTCTAATCTTCAATAGCTTTTGAAGCATAAACCCAATATATTTGAAATTTTTATTGGAGATGCCTAGTAATTTGATGATAATCATATTTTTTATTTTTAAAAAAAATAATTTTAAAAAATTTACATTTAAAAATCATTTTTGTTTATTTGTCACACTTTGAGGTTTAGAGTTTTTTATTATGTTAGGAGTCCCCAAATTTAATGTTTGGGAGCTAAAATTTTCATGGTCTATTTGCATAGTAGAAAAACATAGACCAAGTGACCAACCAAAGGGAATCTAAAAATATATTATTTAATGTCCTGCACATGAGTGCAAACAACACTCTCATTGGGCGCAATTTCTAAACATTGATGATGATTTTAAGATCATTCTTCTCGTGAAATCTCATTACCAATTTACCATCAACTCTTCCCAAATGGAGAATTTTCAATTTTTCATGAAAATTCTCTCCTATTTTTCACAAATTAAAATGTCAAAGTACCTACTTTCATGAGATTTTTCACTTTTTGAGTTCACCTAGTTAGAAAAATTTTCTATGCTTTTCTTTTATAGGGTACCTTCTTCTTTAAGATATATACATTAGACATATTTTTCAAATTTCTGAAAAATTGTTTTTCTAATTTAAAAGTACTCCCAAAAAATCATGAGCTGTACTAAGGTAAAACAACCCATTGTGGTCAGAATTTGGAGATGGCCCTCATGCCATTACTGAGATTTTTCGAATATTTCCCACTTAAATACAAGTGTGAAAAATAGTGAGAGCAATTGAAACTATATTTTAACTTGTAATAATAGCTCTGACTAGCTATGCAAATGCAGGTTACAAACTGGTATCACGGGTCCAAATTTTACAAAATTGATGATACCATCATCTCCTGTCCATCCTCTACTACAGAAAGTACACATTTTCTCGACCCATTCTCACGTGCTCATGATCCACAGTCCACACACGGGGTCACGTGCTCATCTTTACAAATTTCCATCCAGATTTTGGAAGTGCTATTCAGTTTAGATTCCAATTCTTGCGAACTGAAAAGAGGACAAAGTTTTGTCGCATGTATTGTACAAATGAATGCTGTTGCAAATTATGCTGCAACAATTGTGCTACTAGTGTAAAAGAGGACAAAGTTTTCTCGTATTGTACAAATGAATGCTGTTGCAAATGTTGCAACAACTGTGCTACTAGTTTACACTAAAGCCTGCA
This sequence comes from Pleurozium schreberi, assembly GCA_006891605.1. Classification (NCBI taxonomy): domain Eukaryota; kingdom Viridiplantae; phylum Streptophyta; class Bryopsida; order Hypnales; family Hylocomiaceae; genus Pleurozium; species Pleurozium schreberi. The sequence continues at coordinate 216,779 of VACF01000531.1, read as the reverse complement.
CCTGATTTCTACAGAAAGGATAAGTTTCCTTTTTCCAATTGATTCAAGAATGTCATCTTCCTTCTGTCGGTGAGCTCGCCTGGATTCGCAGGATTCGCAGGTAAATTAATTATTTACAAGTAAATTCACACCAATTCATTGCTGCGCATGATTCGCAACTGTACCCCATTATTTGTGTGGTCACAACAGAGACTTCTCCATCAGACTTCCAAGTTTCTTAAGCTTGAGTTCGTGCGATTTCCTTGTCCCTGTCAGCGACTCATACGTCAACAAGCTTCCCACAACGCGAACTACTTCCAACACCCCAGCCAAAAGCTCCGCTCTCGTCACCTGCTTGCTCCCCAACTTCCCGATCTTGCACCATCTCGCGAAGTCCTCACAGTTGCAGGACATCAATTCGTATGGCCCGAACTTGTCATTCTCGTAGAACCACTTGGCCACTCGCACCACCTCTTCTCCGGATCGGTTGCACACTCGCGTGCTCCGACTCCCCGTCTCCCTGTACAAAAGTCCTGCAATTGAAGCCTCGTATTCACAACGGTACACATTCTTCCCATGGGAGAAGCAAGTGAGGCAGTTGAAACGGACGCCAGTGGACGGCAGCCCGGCTTTCTCGCGCTGGCTGAGCATGAACGAGCAGGTTGGGCAGCTTTGGTAGATGTAGTAGCGGTCGACTTTGTATTGGTCTTTTTCGTCCACTTCGACTGTGTCGAAATGGTAGACGCCAGTGCCGTCGAAGATTCCGTGGTGTTGGATGGCGTTCTTGTAGCCGCGGGCGTGGCACCAGATGTGGTTGTGTTAATAAGCTTGTTGAAAGTATTTAAAAAAAATACTTTCAACGCAAGCGCAATTGGACTTGTCTATCATGGCTTCACCCTATATCACTGTGTAATACAAGGAAGTTAAGTGGATTGGCAATACACTTGTCATCTTTTGATGATTACTCGTGCAATGAAGAATTTTTTTAATTTAAAATCCAATTGTAGAAAATTTRAAGATAAACATTTGGAATGTATGGCCTGAGAAAGATCAAGAATTTTGACTTCACAAATTGCAAGATAATAGGGCTTGAAGTTAGTAGAAGTTTTTTTTTTCTTGAAACTACCTTGACAAGTTGATATTGCTAACAAAGTTTGACTCCTTCCAATATGTGATTTGAGAGCTAAATTTAAGAAAAATAAAATTGTAAACCATATTTTATTAATTATAAACATGCCAAATTCATAATATTATGATGAATGATTCACTATTCATATTTAGGGATTAATAAGAAGCAATACAATTCTAAATTTGTTATGATGATCCACAACATTTTGCCTATGATTTCACTTCATACAATTAAAATTCTAGACAAAAACTTCCAACTTGCAATTAGTGCAATTGTTGAATTCTTGGAAACAAGTGCAATATCCATTTAGATTCTAGACCCTCAATTTTAGACCTAACTTAGAGAACATTGTGTATGATGTTTTCTACTCTATTTTTTCCCAATATTTTAGTAGCTCTATGTAAAGAGCTAATTTGTGTGGTCTAAATAATGCCAAATTTCAATAAGTTTTGGTTTAACCCCTAAGCACTCAAATGACCATTTTTTGGTCGCTGCCCAACTTAAGGCATAATTTTCTAGCAGGAAAAAACTTTTTTTTGACTTTTTTTTTTTTTTCCTTGAAAATATTGGGTTGTCTTTCAGTATTTCTATTCAAAACTAAGATCACTACAGTAAAAAAAAAAAAATCATAAAAAAATAGCACAATTGAGTTATTTGTAAAGTCCCCCCCACTTTGGGCATGACTTTTTTTGAAGTTGAGAAGGCAACTATAGTTGAAGCGTCAAACTTTTTTGCAAGGTACCTATGTCACACAACTTCAAAAGTGAGGACCAAACTTTTTTAGGCAGCATTTTGATGGAAAATTAAGTTTCATACTCACTTTTATTTCGACTTTTTTAACTCACGTGACTTTTTCACAAAACTCATGGGTTTAAACCCCTGTTTAGTGTACTTTACAAATAACTCAAATGTGTTTAGAATTTTTTAGTGTTGAAATTTGAAAAACTTACTATTTAGGAAAGAATTGAAATTTTTATGATTAGCTCTTATGCATTTTTTCACAATTCAATAGAAACCACTATTTTGACCAATCAAAAAATAATTCAAGTGTTAAGGATAGAAATTGTATTTTTGGTGAATTTTTGAAGTTATATCTTCAAAATTCATTTGAAGAGAATCTGAAAATAATCTTATAATTTTGACCGTACGGATATCTTCTACCTTTTGTGCTTCACATAAACTTCTTTGATGCAAACTTCAAAAAAGTTATAGATATTATATTTTATAACACATTTGTGTTTTGTCCAAACCCCTTGGGCTTTTAGGGGTTAACTTCAAGCATTTTGGAAATTTAAGGTGGAAATGCAATTATTTAGACTAATTAATTTAAATATTTCAATTTAGTTGAAAGTCACAGTAAATTGCATARTAGCTACCAAAGTAACAAAGTATTTTTGTTGTTCCACCTAGTGGTGATTGCAACTTTTTTAGCAAGTGGTGTAGTGCAACCAACCAATACTACTTCAAAAAGGCAATAAAGTATAATGTCACTCATTGTGTGGGAAGTGGTAGACAATTTTGCATCACAACATCTCAAACGGGATTGGCTATGTCTACCATTTCAACTCACCTTATATGGTATTCAAGAACTAAATAACATTGATTCCCACTTTGTCTACAATAATTGCCTGCAATGCACAACTAGGAATAACAATGGTTGTTTTATCAAACATAGCAATATGACGTCAAACACTACATGTCTACTTTTTATTTTTGTCCTAGAGAGTTTCTTGTCCTTGATGCACTGCACCAATGTCATGGAATTCAATTTGCCAACAATTGTAACAAAATTGACCTTTTTTTGCTTTATCTAATTGTATCATTATTGACCTTGAAAGATTGAGAAAAGCCCAATTGTAGTGACAACATGGTGTTTCTAGTGTATTTTACATGGAAGGTGCATGAATTGAAGTGTACAATAGACAAGTGACAAAAGCTTGTTAGTGAATTTGATCCAATGATACATGGCATTCTCAATTTGGATCATTATTGCACTTTCCATATGTCTAAGAAGCTTTAAGTTTTCATGTATTTCAATTATATGTCCAATACTATGCATGATAAGGTTTAAATGATGTCCAATTCAAAGATGCAAAATGTTATTTAGATACTTGAAACAAAAGATAAGCATTATTTGACACAATTTTCTATGGCATGAAAAAATACTTATAAATTTTCAAAGGTGAAGGTTCAAGATTATAGGAGACTATTACATAGTGACTCCTTTGTGAATCCAAAATCCATTGAAGCATACTACAAAGATGTTACAAAGATGTTAAGAGTATAAAACTTGAAGGATACTTTACCCAAACTTGTTGCTTCACAAAGTTGCCCCCTCCCTACTTATGGGCGGATTAGTCACAAGGTAATGCACTCCTTGGCCCATTTCTTGATAGTCCGCACAATGTACTCAGCCTTTAATGCACAATGCACAATGCACACACACAAATACGAAGGTCAAGGTACAAAACCCTAAAACCCTAACCCCTAACAACCCTAACCCAGTAACCCTAACCCCTAAAAAACCTATTCCTATCTGCACAAGTGAAATCTTTTGAAGATGAATGCACGCACACCTCGGACTTGTTTGAATTTTGAAGAAGTGCAAGAATATCCAAGAGAGTCTCTTTGGGCTCTTCGCCTGGGTTGCTTACCCTGCGTTGGAATTGGAGCACGGTGATGGCGCCCTCGTAGTCGCGGGCGTCCAGGAGCTGCAGGAAGTCGGGGATGCTGGGAGTCTGGCATTGCGGGAGCTTGTGGTTATGATAGCCTCGGTCGCCGTGTGCGGAGACGGAGGAGCGCGCCTTGGAGAGAATCATCTCTGTGGGTTGGAGTGTTAATGTTTCAATATGATTGACGATCGGTGCTTCTGATGGGGGAACGGGAATACCTCCAAGCGAAGGCAAAATTGGGGGATGCTTCAATGGTATGTCTTCCTTGTTGGTAGACCGAAGATGAGTCTCTAATTACGAGCTTTTATGTTGAAAACTGAATTGCTAGCCATCTACCGCAATTCCTCAGTTTCAAAGTAGTTTAGGAGGGTCAGACGTTCAACGTTTGGAGCTTCCTATGGTGGAACAGAATACATCTCTATTTTACGATGACAACTAAATTGTTGCCCACCATTTTCAATATGGAAAAATTTGTTAAGCGATGCATTGCACATAGATGAGAAATTCTATCCAATAATGGGAACCTCCTATGACGTCAAAAATGAGTACAAGGAATTAAKYTACCTATTGTTTCCCAAGTRAGAGTSGAATGAGTTTAGGATTGACATRTGAGGCCACTCAGATAAGGTAAAATCACTTGAAACAAAGCATGTTCCCAAACGTGTGCCCTGTTAAGTTAGATAATACTTGTGTTCAATACACAATGTTCACTATAATGACATTGAAAACAGGGCACAGGGCATGGACTTTAGAAATTCTGCCAAATGAACTTTGATCTCTTCTAACTTTCGTATTTCTCTAATGTGTAGTCACTTGCTTAGATTGAACAATGACATGCATCCACTGCATTGCCTTGAACTATGCGATTAAAAAACTATATCAGGAGTTGCGAAATTAACTGTATAATGAATACACTTCTTGCTGCAACGAAACTCTTTCCAAGATGATTCCTGCTGAGAGATAGTGCACCAACTCACAACACCGAGAACTAAAACCATAAAAGCTTGGAGTCTCACTTCTTTCCACAGAAGCTGATACTCCGCAGCCACAGCATCACAATGCTCTTTAGGAGCACGCCCTTTCGCTTCCGCAGCCAAAGCAATCTTCTCCCCATGCTCATCCGTGCCTGTAACGAAATTCACATCTCGTCCTTGAAGTCTCTGCAATCCCATACAACGACAAACAATTCAATGATGGCTACGAACTTAAACCCTCAAAAACCAATTCAATAATCCAAATACGACCTATTCAATTTCACAAAAATCCAATAGTTCCAACCAGGCCAGTTTCTATAGCAACGAAGACACATTACACGTGCCAGGCAAAAGAAGAAAAAAAATCGAACAAACCTGAAACCCACAATTCACCCCCACAAATGCGCTAAAGAAAATTTAAAAACCCAGATTCACATAAAATAGAGGGAAACTTCAAAGCTTCCGATCTGAAGAAAGAACCCCCAATCCGGTCAGTCGAATCTTCTCACCACGTCGAATCGGGACCCCCTTCTAAAGTCTCCCCCTTAGATGTGTCCACTAAGGACATTCTGCAGCGGAGGTTCCCGATTCGACATGTCACTCCAAAACCCCTAAGGAATGCACCATTTCCTCCTTCCAGAACCTAGATTCACAATCAAGGGGMGCCCTCGTGACAGGCCTGGGACTTTACATGGAATCTTGCGAGAGCATCAGCAGCAATGGTGGGATATGCGCTGCCCATATGCGGGGCGGCGTTCACATAATACAACGGCGTTGTGACCGTAAACTTCTCCCCCGGAGTACTCCCCTCTCCGCGATGATTTCGAACTTGAGCTTTTGCATCTACGGAGCGAGCTGATGTGAGAGTGGTGCAGAATTTGCGAGCATTCTTGAAAGCTGTTTGAGAGAATGGTGCGTGGAGAGGGAATGCCCAAGGGAAGGAGAGAGATGCGTGAGAGGAGGAATGGCGAGAAGCGTAGAAGCAGAGGGATGGAGAGGGCGAGTAGTGAGGCCATCGCTTGAGGAGCGTCGCCATGGCGAAGAGCGAAAGAGGATGGACCACGGGAGAACGCAAATGGAAGGGGGCGGATTGAGGGGAAAGACAAGTAGGAGTGCACTGGATCACAAAAAGGGCGGGACGACCAGAGGTTTTATCATTGTTGAGCAGGGCTTTTTTTTTTTGGCTTTAGAAAAAATAATCTGGCTAAAAGATATAAAAAAAAATGTCAAAAAATTTGGATGAAATCGACAAACAACTTTGAATTTTAGAAAAATTCTTAGATGAAATCGTCTAATAGTGGATGAAAACCATAGTATACATCCAATATACTGATGAATGTTGTAATTTGGAGCACCACTGTAACATTTAATATTTCCATTGTGGCACTTCGTAAAAAATGAAAAAAAAGCCCTGTTGTTGAGAAAGCCAACTATTTCTTCAAAACTCTTAAAACAGTTGTGATTTGTTGAAATAAATCATTTAGAAGCTCATAAGTGGGTGAAGCGTTTTTAATTATACGTGGAAGTAATTTTATATGATTTTTTGTCAATTGATATATGTTTTGAAAGGTATCATAAAACTATTGCATTCCAAATTGAACATTTTAGATTTAGATTTGGCACTCATAGTATAAAAGTGTTTTTATTGGATTGTCCAATATATTTTTCTAAGAATGATTTATTATGTGATTTGTTCATTTTTCTCCATAATTAAATTAAAAAGTTTTTTTGGGTTTTTTTTGCTAATAGTTGATTGCACTAGCTACCCATATTTTCGACCCCTAAGTTCCATGACTACATTATAGCCAAAAATAAAAGTTCAAAACTATCATTTCAAGTATAAACAACCTATATTTAGCTAARTTATGGATGTTTGTGGATGAAAATTATGGATGTTTTCTATGATTGAAAATGTAGAGGCTACCAAACTATCCACTGAAAAGATGGCACCCTCTGCTATCAAAACTCCACAACCACCCTAAATTTCTTGGCCATTGATTTAAAATAAAAAAATAAATTGAAACCCCCCTTAATGCTATTGATTTAATACTAAGTACATAGTAAATATTGAATGCACATTGAATATTAAATATTAAATACATACTCAATATTGAATACGTATTGAATACATATGTAATACTAGATATGTTGATATATCCAATATTGATTGGTGGAGAAACTACTCATCAAAAATACAAATATGTGCGTGTACACAATGGGATGTAGGAAGTCATTTGGGTGGATGGGTAATAAATAAAAAAATATAGGTGGGGMCGTTGGGGAGCTAATAAAATAAAAAATGTGCCTCACCATCTTTTTGGGTGGATACTTCTTGCCTCACTACTAAACTAAACTTGTCAATTTTTATTTTTTTTTTAATTTTTTGACCCAAAATAATAATTTTGATCCATTTTTTAACTCAAACATTTGCATTTAGACTATGCATTTCATATTTCATCATTCACCAACAAATACAATTTAGACTATGGATTTGTCCGTGATTAGTTAAATACTAGATGAGCAATAATAATAAATTAACCTCTAAAGATCCAAATGACCATTCAATGTACGTTAAGCACTTCAGGACTTAGCCTCTATACAAATTCTCTTCATTTATAAGGCATAATACACGTGTAATAGTGCATGGCACTATTACGGCACTTGTAATAGTGTCAAGCACTATTACAGGTGGGAGGCCCCGTGCTTAATGCAACGGGACGCCTTCACCATCGTGTGAGGGCGTCCCACCATCTCGGTGGGGCACTCAGTGTAATATTTGGCGTACACCTGCAATAATCACCTATTTAACAGGGGGCTATATTTACCTTATAAAATTGATTAAAAGACATGGTATTTTTTAAATAAAGGTAAAATTTGAAATATATAGCATGCTACTTTACTTAAAACTGTGTTTTACAATTTTTTAGCATTGTATATTATATGTACACTGATTATAAAATTTATCTACAAGAAATATATTGGACCCTATTTTTTATCGCACGTAGTTTTGTGGTTTGCAATTTCAGATGACTTTAACCGCCATTTGTGGAAAAAAATTGTACCGTAGAACTTGAATTTAAAAATCATTGTATTAAATAATTGAATTAAGAGTTTAGGAAAAATAATTTATGAAAAAAACACTCGAATTTTATTCTTTAAAAAATCGTTAAGTGGAAGTAGGTCCATGATTGAAAGAAAAACTTAATGGTTAATAGCTCTAAGATGGGATGGAAACACAATAATCACAACAGTGAGATTGTTCTATTAATTAAACATAATCTTTTCCAACAATGTATTTTGCGAATTGTTAAATGTGTATTCAGAAATGAATCCTATAAGGTATATTGTCAAGAAGATGTTTCGATTGCCCAAAAAACAAGATTGTCCATAATTTTCTTACTACTAGTCCAAATACAGTGACATGAATGGCGCCAGCTCGTCGGCGGATGGTGCGCCGTCGAATTTGATGAAGGATTCGAAAAGGCCCAAGTACACCAAGTTCACGCAACAGGAGCTTCCGGCGTGCAAGCCTTTGCTCACCCCGGGATGGGTGATGGCGACTTTTCTGGTGGTGGGGATCGTSTTCATTCCCATCGGGGCCGTAACGCTCTTGGCGTCCAACCAGGTGGTGGAAATCGTGCACCGCTACGACWTGGACTGTCTCCCCACTCTCACGACCAAAGCGGCTCGCGTGAACTACATTCAAAACCCCACCGTCGACCACTCCTGCAACGTCACCCTCACCGTGCCGAAGAAGATGAAGCACCCGGTGTACGTCTATTACGAGCTCACGAATTTCTACCAGAACCACCGGCGTTACGTCAAGAGTCGTAACGACCAGCAGCTCCGCGGCGACAAAGTCTCCAGTCTGGATTCTTGCAAGCCGCTCGCGACCACCGCGAATGGATCCACCATCATTCCTTGCGGTCTCATTGCGTGGAGCTTGTTCAACGACACGTACGAGTTTTCTTCATCCGCARCCCCGATTGCGGTGGACAAYACYGGGATTGCGTGGAAGAGCGACGTTTCCAGCAAGTTCGGAGACCACGTGATGCCCCAGAATTTCCCCAACAACGACCCGACGGGCGCGCAGGGGGAGATCGGAGGGAAAGCTTTGAACGCCAGCAGGCCTTTGAAAGAGGCTGAGGATTTGATTGTGTGGATGCGCACTGCWGCCTTGCCAAATTTCCGGAAGCTTTGGGGCAAAATCAACCAAGACTTGCATGTCAACCAAACCATCAGCGTACGGATTGCGAATGTGTACAATACGTACGAGTTTAAGGGCAGCAAGAAGCTGGTGTTGTCCACCACAAGCTGGTTGGGGGGGAAAAACTCGTTTCTGGGGATTGCCTATTTGACCGTGGGCTTGATTTGCATGTTTTTGGCGCTGGTGTTCTTCCTCATCCATCTCAAGAATCCTCGACCCCTTGGGGATACATCTTACCTGTCTTGGAACAAGAAGAACTTGTCKGAGCGTTCCAGGAGTTGAGGCTGGGTTTAGGGTTGCAAGGATTTTCTGTTGATTCGCAACAGTTTCCGGGCTTTCCTGCATTCTGTTGCAGGAATGTGAGTTTGTAGTTACTCGATGTTCTGCAGAGGTGATCTTCTGCAGAAATGACTCTTGGCGTTGGATTACAATTTGGAACGTTTGTAGGGAACAGCCGTTGCTGCTGCCTGACTGGGACATAGGAATTGACATGGCTGTCAAAGTTGATGCGTTGCTTTGGAACTTGAAGCTCATTGTAAGTAAGGGCGCTTCTTTATGGAGGAGGTGGCTGCCATATGACTAGCTACTTCAAGTATCACTTCCTCTTCTAAAGGAATGCGGGATTTCACTTGAAAGAGACGAACTTTGCTGCTCTTTCTACAAGGCAAGGCTCTTTTCTTCTGACGTTGTGTGAACCTTTGCTCAGATGTATCTAATTTTCTCTCACTCACTGAAGTCCACATCAGCATGTTTTCTTAGAGTTTTTTCCTTGGAAGTGTGCGCAGCTGGACATGGACCCATAACTTTTTAGCGACGGTTGTGGTTGTCTTATCCCTAAATTGCTCTCTATTATTTAATATAGGACTTCATTGTAACGTTGATATCAATGAAATACACTCAGCCCCCTCCAATTGCATTGCTTTTGGGGGACAAATGGGGTTTTAAAAGCATGTGTTCATGACGTTACTGTGCACACTTTCTAATCAAATTTGTACACGACATATGAGAGTCTGGTATCTTATGCAACTACAGTGACTTCAGTTTACAGGTTTGTCAGAATCCTTGGTGTTCGTTCACTACTTAACTTAATTCTCTAGGTGTACTCTTTTGTGACATGGCAATGCGATTTAATTCGGTTTACATTGACCCTTTCGTAGCAGAGGTTTTGTATCCGAGACTTCTTTTGCAATACTGGTGGGGAGAAAATCCGGTAAATGTATTGTGAACGGATAAAACTTTTTTTAAAGCCCATTGAATTTTGAAAATGTGCAGTGAGATCCAAATTTCCAGAAAGATTCAAACTATATTATGAATAGATGAATAACTGAACAATTGAAGTAGCTTTCTGAAAAATAGGTAGAATATGGGAAATGAATGCCAATTACAACAGAAATTTCAAGATTCTCCAAGTGCTGTCCTGTTGATCAGAATGCGAAGGTCAGTTGTGGCATTAATTGGTTGCTATCTGTTCGCTGTGAAACTTGATACCTATGATCCCTTCATGTACGGAGGTAACTTCTGAATTCTATGTTGCATTTGGATAAAAAATTTTGCACTTTTACCAAGATTTATTGTAAGCGATCCTTGCCCCTTCTCTTAACCCCTCATCGCCAAAGGTCCAACCATGCTTAAAAGCATCCTCACTTTGGAAGCGTTAAAAGTCTAAATGAAGATCTCAACCATACAATATTGTATTGGTCAGCAACTCCCGCAGACGCCGAATGGCCTTCACCTTGTTCGCCAAAATGTCAAGGAGCGGCAACAACTCCTCTGTTTTCAATGGGAAGTCGGGTGTCAGCCACAAGATGGGCCTCAGACCCTTCTTGTACTCGCTCTCGGATGTGCCTTCGGCTGGCTTCGCTGGAGCACCACCGCCACGCCGGGACGACGACTTGCTTTTCAGGAGCTCTCTAGCACTTGTGCTGTTCCTCCCGCTCTTCAGTTCCTTCGCCTTCCCTTTGCCGTTCGCCGACAGCAGGTCGTCCACGTTTGACGGTCGCCGATCTAGCATCGCTCGGGGCTCGTATGCAGCCAGCTGACTGTCCACGGACCTTCGCCCGTCCACTGACTTCCGGTGCCTCACGAGTTTCATTTGGGAGTCTACTGGAGGTAATCCAATGGCTTCCCTTTGCTTCCCCTTTCTCGTGGTCTCCGTCGAACTAGAATTCCCAGAATCGTTGGAACCCTTGTCGTTCCCAGAATCGGACCCCTTGTCACTCAGCACATCAGTTATCTTCACTGACGGCGACGATATCTCCAGCTTCTTCGAAGCCCCATCCCGCTTCCCGCTCTTCTTGCCCCAAGCGTACCACCGACTCTTCTTCTCCTCTCTCGAAGAGGAGCCAGGAAGCTCTGAGTTCCCATTCTCCTGCGGTGATCGTCTGAGATGCGAATCGSAGTCATCGTCTGGAAACGATCCATCATCTAAGTAAAGCTCGTTCATCAAATCTTCTATGTTYSCATTCTGCGATCCATGATGATCCGGCCTTCCTGCAATGCACGTGTGCTCCTCTGYGTCTCCATGCTCCGCCTTGAGGACGTTGTCCAGCTGCTCCTTCTCTTCCGTTGTGAGTAAGTTGCTGTAATCCTCGTCTGGCTCTGTGTCAACTCTGTCGCTGTCTGCGGCAAACAGCTCCTCGTCCGTCATTGCACCTGGAACTCGCCTAGATCTAACACTCACCTGCACACACCAGCAATCAAATACAGTGTAAGGACCATAGCCCACATCGGAATTCAACCCTACAAATGTGTCCTAGACTACTGTGGTAATGCGGAAAACATTTTAGAAACTTTGATCATACAAATTGAAAGATTATAACATTTGAGATTTTCTTACCTTGCTTGCTAGGGCCAACAAACTTAAGTCCTCCTAAAGTGAGATTTTTACACTATACATAGTTATTTTTCTTAGCATTTGCATCTTGTATAATGTAAGTTATATACCTGCTAAATTTCAAAAGTAGAAAGAGAGTTTTGCACACGTTGCCCAAGTTACTTGAAAAGTTCAAGGCAACATAACATTTGACCCAGGCACCCAATCTGGAAAAAAATTATATTCCCTCTAAAAGTATACATTTTCACACCTTGTGTCAAAATTTAGTGAACATCCACACAAAATTGACTTCATGAGTAATAACCAAGATCTCTCTTGTACTTTGAACGGTGACTTGATCCTTTAAGGAGTTGAAATTCAAAAAATTGTTCTTGAGGCAAATACAAGTGCATAGCTACCTCAAATTACACAATTGCAAAAGCTCACATCTTGGTTTTGTGATTTGAAATTTACTAGAAAAAACTCTTTGATGCCAAATAACAAATTTTTTAATTTTAATAACATGTTACCTATACTCCTTTATTTGGCTCTAAAGATTTGGCAACACCACCATTTGATGTCTTGAGTAATAAGGGATTGACAAATCTTGTACTTGTCCAAAATAGTGAGTTTACTAAGGAAAGGGTGGTCTTTGGGCACCAAAAAAGTATAAAAGCATAGTGTTAGTTGCTCGCATTGGCACCAAGTTCTTGTCATTATGGACCTTGGGCACCATATTCTAGCACTATTTTTAGCATTGAAAGTTCCCCCCACAACTACTAATAGTATGACTTCCTCCAATTTATTAAAGCCTTCAAAGCAGCTATGACCCCCCCTAGTGCAAGCAAGTCAAGCAAATCATCCAATATGTTTCATCCACCTATCAATTATCAACTTTCATTCATAATTTGACCTAGAATTTGAAATCTCATCTGGGGTTTGTCAGTTTAAATTCTCTCATTTCTACTTTTGGCCATTCCATCCATTTTTTTCCCAACTTAAAGCTTAATAATATTAGAATCCACTAATATTTAGATGAAACTTCATCCAATAAAAAATCATTAGATGAGGTACTTTAACATTGATTTTGCTTAAGAAAATGAAAGTAAGCATGTTAGGATATCACACTTAATTAGGATACCACAATCACTGGAAAATAATGGCATTTCTTGCCATTCATTAAATTTTTCATGGAAAATGATGTTTTGAAGACACTAAAAATAATATTATTATAAAAACTTTGGTTATTTCTTGTACAACTTAATTTTGAAAAATAATTTCCTATAAATCATGTCATTTACTTCTAAGAAAACATATTTTGGAATCCCTAACCTTTGGAGACGGTAATCATTTCTCATTCCAATAACATATTTTCAAAAGTAAAAACATAAAGCATTTCTTCAAAAATAAAAGTGTTGTTTTCAAAGTAAAAGCATTGCTTCCAAAGAAAAAGTGTTGTTTCCAAAGTACGAACATTGCTTCCAAAGTAAAAGTATTGTTTCCAAAGTAAAAGCATTGCTTCCAAAGTAAAAGCATTGCTTCCAAAGTAAAAGCAATGTTTCCAAAGTAAAAGCAAAGTTTCCAAAGTAAAAGCATTATTCTCAAGTATCATGTATAAACAAGAAATCAATCTAATATTAAAAATATGATTTATTCCTTCCATTCAAGACTTTTCTTTGTTGAATGCTCTTATGCATTCTATCTCATTAACTATATCGTGTAAAGTTAAGGTCAAATTATTAGACAAGTTCCACCAACTCCATTTCATTCGAAAAGTGCCATTTCATACAAAAATGGCATTTCACTTACATCATCCCAAATTGGTAAACACAACCCCGCCACATATGATTATGTGGGGATTCCAAATCCTCAAAGCTTGGCAAAATGATGAGAAGGGGAAAGGGGAAAAGAAGAAGCAAAAGCCATGGTTGACGGACGAGAAAATTGCTCAACTTTTGTGTTACCTCAACCTCCAAGTTTTGGCCGCCAAACGGATCCGTTTTCCATTTCGGTCAAGCTGCACCAATTCAAAACTTCGATGGCTCTTCTATCAACATGCAATAGACATCAATTATCACAACAAGGAAGCCATCAAATTTTTTCCAAGCGCGTGGAACAAATTTATTGATGAATTGTGGCCGGGCGACGCCCTTGCTCCAACGGAGCCTTACACTTGGGAAATCGAAGCTTTAACTTTGGAAAATGTTAAAGCTTTAATGGAGTCGTACACTTGGGGAATTGAAGCTTTAACTTTGGAAAAAGAGAATAATGTACAAGATTCAGACGCAACGTCCTCTTCTTCTTCACAAGTAGAAGAAAATGAAAATTTTGAAGACGAAAGTCCAAAGTCAAGCTTGCCATTAAAAAGAAGAAGGATGTAGTAGCTAAAGGTTGTGTAATACTAATAAGGTAGTTTTTTTGTAAAGACGTTTTAATCATTCATTTTATTGGACCTTTGTGAAAATAGTTACAAATTTTGAAGTTGAAATACAGTAGTTACTTATTGAGGGGGGGGTCTATTAAAGTGACCCTTGTTGAAATGTATATTGTTGACAACAAAATGTAGCTTTAGGTTGGTGGTTGCTTTTAGAGCACCCTACCTAGAGGATCCATCAGTTCTTAATCTTCTTGAAGTTGATCATATGGAATCAATTGGAACTAGCTGCAGTGAAATTTGTTGCAATGTTAATTATGTGTTCCAATGGTGACAAATTTGGTTTTAATTATCTGGTGATTGTTTCAAAAATAAAAATAAATAAATTGGTGGATGTTTCAAAATTTTAATTTTTTTTTAAAGAAATAGACAAAGAAAATTATTAAAAATAAAAAAACTTTTTGAGGCTTGTTACAAAATCGATGAAAGTGATAATTGTGGCTTTCAATGTACAAATTGTGATCACTCTATGCTTTCAATGTACACTTCTTAGACATTAATTTTATGTTGCTTCAGCTAGTATGTGTTAGTTATAAGTTGTAATGTAAACCACAAGTGATTGAAAATACACACTAAGGTGTTGTATTGTATAATTATCTTTCACTATTAATGGTGTTTTACCATGAAATGTCAGATCTATAATAATCAAGTTGCAAGACAAATTCCTTCAGTCYTTATACTCATAAATAGCAACTAAATGTGAATTAATTTTTAATATTCTATTTTGGAATGATTATTTCATATTTACTTTTTATAGATATGAAATCACATATCATTTTCATTTCACAAAAGAATTTATATTTTTAAAGGAGAAAATGAACTTCTATAGGAATTTTAAAGAATTAGAGAAAAAATCGTATTAAATAGAAAATTATCTCAAAAAATCTGAAAGTTTCACCATATATGTCTATTGTAATGAAGAACATCATATAGCAAACAAAATTCCATGTAATACTATAAAAAAAAATCAATAGAATTGGAATAAAAAATATAATTTAGGATTTAAAAAAAAATTCAAATTGGAGAAAAAGGTAAAATACAAGACCTTTAGTTATTCCATTAGGCTCAAATTAAAAACATATCATGTTCATGGAGAAATTTTAGATTTAGAGCGAGAAGCAACAAATTCTCAAAATACACTAGAATGGCATAAAAATAGGCGTTAAATATTTCTCTAAATAGATTTAATTGTTTTGTTTATCTAGTTAGTTAGTTTTCTAATGATTTAATATTTCAGCCAAAGGTTCACAGCTTGGGAACAAGTCTTCAAATGCTCAATTTAAGGCTTGAAAATTTTCCTAAAGGGCAACAATAAATTTAGACATTTGTTCCTTTTGTATATTCAACCACAGGATCTTGCACTAAACTAGTAAGAAAATGTTTGCAAGAAATTTTAAAAGCTTTAATTGTATTGATCTTAAGACATGTGTTTAATTAAATAAAAAACAAGTTTTTTGGTTCCTAGCGTCACTAGGATGAAGGTATTCAATCCTCTTAATTTCAAATTTTTGTACTCAAAATCATGAAATTTAAATTTTCTTATGTTAAAAGTTCACCCCCCCCCTCCTTTTTTAATTCTCATTTCTAAATTCAGTGTTAAGTTAAAGCAGGTACAAGATAGAAGGATAAACTAAATTGTTGCTAGTTCTAAAATGGGATAGAAACAAACTAATCCCATTGGTGAAATTGTTCTAGAAAACAAACCAAACCATTTGTAACTTTTTTTTCAATAACCTAAATTGAGTTTTAAAATAATAAGATTCAATACATTGTTTTTTCAAGAATTTGCTAAGATTCCCACAAAACAAGAAATTTCATAATTTTCACAATACTTATGCAAATGGAATGAAGGAAATCTTTTTATATAGGTAAAATAAAATTTGTAAAGGATTAACAAAAATTATTTTGAGATTTATTTATTTATTTTACCGTCCTTGCCTATTTGGAAATTATATTGGCAATTTTGCTATTGGCCTTTGATTTGAATAAAAAATAAAATCTTAGAAAACTAATCAATTTTCCTATCTTCAAAAAAACATTTTAAAATGCTTGCCAAAAATTGAGATCATAGGTACCTATTCAAACCTTCAAGACTACCCCATGGGGATTCTTGAAATTTTAGGGGTTTAATCCGAGGTTAACAAAAATCTTGCATTTTGCATTTTCCAAAATCCTACCTCATGGTTGTCAAATTTGGCAATTTTGTTAACCCCTAAGCGCCCTAGCGCCTCAAATTTGGCCTCCTAAAATTGAAAGATTCCCTACTCGACCATTATAATCTTATCAACGGTACAGGCAAATCATTTGTTCATTTCCCACAACTGTGGACTTCTATGAGCCACTACCATTAGGTACCATGAGTGTTTATAAATTTTGTTATGGATAATACTTTAATTGGAATGGGTTGAGAAGGTTTTGAATTTTGATAAATATGCGCTAGGCTCTCAAAAGTTTAGAAAGTGCCACATTGTAATTGATGTGAGGTGATATGGACCCTCAAAAATATGATGTGGAAATTCAATTTTGACACATCTTTGCTAATCAAACCTTCTTGTATAGTACTCCATTAAGAATTCTTAGTTAGAATACAAATACAATACTATATGAAGACATCCTTTTGCTACTTAAAAAATGTTGAAGTTGACCAAGTGACGCAAGTGACTATTTCCTCTATTGAAGCATTGCCATATTCTCATACACTAAAACTTCGAATAAGATTTGGACACATTCATGTAGAGAGGTTTTCGCATTCATGAAGGTTCGTTTGCCTTCATGTCCTTTCGTATGCAGCCCTGGCCAAGACACTAGTCTGAAATGTTCATGTAGAGACGTTTATTAGTTCAAAAGTGAGGTTCATTAGACTACAAGAGAAAGGGGTGTTTTAAGTATAGTCCTAGTAGTATAGTCCTAGTAGTATAGTCCTAGTAGTATAGTCCTAGTAGTATAGTCCTAATAGTATAGTCTTTTAAGTAATGACCTTTGAGTAAAATTATTAGTAAAATTTTACTGAAAAGACTATTGTACTCTACATCCGGGCTCTACATTTCATTTTTAAACTTTGCTTGATTACCTTGTTTACCCCTTAAGCACATGAAATCTTCTAAATTTGTGGAAATATATTATAAAATGTTCATAGAAGCATATTAAGATGTAAACTAAAATTTATTATAATATATACTAATTAGGTGTTAGCAAAAAAATGCAAGTACTTTTGTTAAGAAATTTTGTTGAGAAAAAACTTATTGTTAATTAGAATGGTGATCAAATGAACATTGACAATACTTTTTGGAACACTAATACCATTTAATAAGTGTTGTTGCAATACAAATAGCAATGATCTTATTGTCATGGAATTTTTGTGAACTTCAATGCACATGAAATGCACAACAAAGATAATAAATATTTGTACATAATTTGTGTCTCTTTCATTCATTTGATTATCGTCTAGAAGCCATGTAAGGTAGAACCACCCATTTTCGACCAGTGCCCCATAGTCAACCATAGATTGACTTATTTCCAACCAAGGCTAGAATGTTTTTTTTTTTTTTTTTTTTTCAAGGTTGGGACTAAAAGTTCATGATATGAGTCCATAGTTAGTGCAAAAAAAAGTAGGAAGTAGTGAGTGGAAAGGTAGTTTTTTGAATGATCGGAATTGGAAGAGTCTAAAGATTGGCTATGGGTCCGGAGCACTTTTACCTTTCAAAATTCATAGTAATTTCAATTTGTAGGATAAAATTACCAAAGTTTTTGCAATCCCCATCATTTTTATCAACACACCTCTAAAAATATTTATCTGGCATTGCATTGCTTTAGATTCATCCAAATTCCTTATTTGGTCAGTTATAGGTGGTTCTACCTTAGTTAAGAGTGATTACAAAGTAGTGCATCATAATGAAGCAATAATTTATAAATTAACATGCGCACCCTATGAAACAATAATTATTGACAATAATAACTATTGACAATCTACGGGTTCTAAACTTTGTAATGAAGTCATTTCATATTTTTGGAATTTTGTGGAATTACTTATAAATTTTCAAAGGTTTATCTAGCTAGCTTTAAAACCACCAACCTCCTCAAAATGTACACCATTTGTACATTCCTTCAAATACTTGTAAAAATGGAAAAGCAACATACACAAACAATGAACAATTGAGGGGGTGGGCGGTTTTAGAGGGTTAAGATGACGTGTCGCCGATGTGGCACAAGTAGTGCTACGTCAGATTTCATTTTTAAAAAATTAAAAAAAAATTAATTTAAATTTTTAAAAAGAATCTGTAATTGCACCGCTGGGGGGTCCAAATTAGCAGCCTCCTGCAGGCCTCAAACTTTTTCTAATGTTGCTATACATTCAAAACCTATACAAATAGTGATACTAATAGGATAAAGGACAATAGTAATCAATTCACATCATTTTTGGAAAAGCGCTTGAATGTGAGTTTAGCAATCACAATTACCTATACCTTATTAAATAGAGGATCAATTAGTTGCTTATTTTTCATTGGTGTCATGGAGACTTGATTTTTGTGCCTTCAAAAGATGCAACTACTACCATTTCATTTTCATTCAAGAACTAGTTCTAAACTTCTAATGAGCTGCCATGATGATGAAGCTTGATTTAATTTCTATATTTGTTGAAATGCAACAAAGTTTATTTTTCTTGTGAAGTTTGATGGCATTAGATCACTGCTATGCCAATAGTTGCAAGAAATACTTGAATCATTCTTTGTCACAGATACAATATCAAACTAATTTTTAAACACAACAAAACAAGTATTGATTGAATGTAAGTGAAATTTGTAATAAAAGTGAACAAGATAGTTTAGGTTCTCCTAGAATTAATTGGGTAGGGCATACTGAATTTCAAATACTATGTCACACATTTGATTTTCAAGAGATGTATGAGTACTACTGTCAAACTTGTACAAATTTTGAGATTTTGTGCTAAAATTTGTAGAAAGTGTTTACTATAGTCTTTAAGGAATTAATGAATATGAAATTTTATAGCTTTGACATTTTTGTTCTTGTCATTGTGACCATGTTATGTGGGTTTGATTTTTATTATATAATGACTTTTAGTAAGTTTTGCTGGAGGCAATGAATACTTTTGGGCTTTAGTATATGCAATGTTGTTTGCCAAACAATTCTTGCAACTACCGTGGTAGCCACCATGACTCATTCATGGAAAAAAATAATCCCTTGTTGGCACTTTTGCTCTAGGAATGCACAAACCAAACAAATGGGATGCCTCTAGTTGCCTCAATTCTACAGAATTTCTACCTAGTAGAAACCAAAATATATTTCTAAATATTTCTCTTAGATTTAGCCTTTCTTAGTTAGTCCAAATGTTGCAACATTTATTACTTTGTGCACCTTATCTTGCATATATTCTAAATTTAAAAGTATCTTTTATATCTCTTTTTGCAAATAAAATTGACATGTTGTGGTGAACTTCCTCAACTACATAGTAGCCCATTGGTTGATCTTGTCACACTTTGTACAAGTCTTCAAAGCACCATATTATTGACCAAAAATTTGGTCAATATGGTAAAAAATTCTTTGGAGGTGATCACTACAAAACTTCACCTAATTCATATTATATCAAAAAACTAAGATTCTACTTCCTACTACTTTGTATACTATTCATCCACATTTTTTTTAAGTTCCAAAAGATCAAATCAACAATTAAGACTATTTTTTTTTGTGAAAATCCTTAATCTTCCAAGGGGTTAACCCCTAAAGGATGTTGCCCACCCAAAGAACTGGTGTAGTTTGTTCGTATATTGAATGTATTTGGACCTCTTTAAACACTCAAAAATTCCCAATTTTTTTGAGTTGACAAGTAGTATGACTATGACTTGGTCTCAAATTTACAGCTTGAATGGAATTCATGTGCTATTGAGTTTTGCCTTTTGCATACAAGAGGGGAGAACGTATAGAAAACAACAACATCTTTTAGGGGTTAAATTAAATTTAAGATGCCACCACAAGGTGATAAATTTTAAGCTTGAAAGCACGAGACCTATCAACAAATTATTTTGCCAAAAACGATTCAATTATTGGACCAATAGGAGCATTCTACATTTCTACAACGTTCTTAAAAATAATCAATTTGCCAATTTGGCCTTAGTATCCTTGTAGGATTAAGTTGGGAACATTCAAAAGTACCAAAAACCCCAAAGCACCACTCAATCAAATGCTCACATCACTTACATCACCTAAAATTTTTTGTACTTATTGGTGAAGAAACTACAGTACCTTAGGGTCAAATTCATTAGATCCTAAACAAAGTAATTTATTTTTAGGGATGTTTTTTATTTAGTATGTGAAATTGTAATTTTTTCAAATTTCATTTTTTGTGATATATAATATTTTACTGTGACTTATGATCCTAAGCTCTATTTTTTTATATGTCATTGAACTTTTCATTGTTTGAAATTTTGCACGTTGATATAGTATACATTGATATAGCACAAGCTGATTACATTCTTGTCCTTTTGCAATTGGAAATGATTTTTTTGATGGTAAGTGTTGTAATTTGTAATTAGGAATGTTGTTTGCAAAAACCTTGAATTTTTATGAATTTTGATTATTTCAATTAATATTTTCTACACTATTCTATTATGCCACTTTCCAATTTCTGAAAATTTCAGTAAATTCCATATCTAATTATACTTTGCATGATTTTTCAACAAATCTATGACCCTAACATAGGGTGTTTTAGAATATCTACCAAATACTATTTGATCCTCCTTAACTTTTCAATGTATATCCAAATGATGCATTYCATTGTAAATTGAAAATCTCTTTTCAATAGCCAATTAGAATATCTTAAAATTTGGCCAATTTAAAAAAGGTAACACAAGAGTTATGATAGAAAGAAGATGCGCATAATAGAACCGTAGCCGGTTATAGGTGTCCCTACCTTAATTGGAATTATCCAGAATTCTAGCGGCTCCTGCACCTGACTCTTTACCGGTATCAGAGAATTTCGGCTGTTTGACTGGAGAACTACTTTCACTTTCCAGTGTAAACGCAACCCAGCAAACCTCGTCGGTCCCGCCAGAAGCAGAGAAATCTTGGGGATGTGAAGCTCTTGGGAGTGAGGGAGAATCGGGGTTATCATTTCATGACTCTTCCTTCCCATCGGGCATCGAAAGTTGTAAGGGAGGGTTATGGTAATTTGTTTTGTTGTAGAAGAATCTAATAGAGACTCAGTGCGCTCTAATCTTAATGGTTTTGGCTGAAGTTGCCGGAGTACTAAGCTAGCGAGAAGTCAGAGTGTATGTATATGTAACTTTTTGTGGTTGATTTTGCTTGTGTTTGCAGAAAKCTTTGGGAGCTTTAGTCGTAATGATGGGTGTCTTCGAGCTTCTGTATACAATGTCCTTGCACGTGTGCTGTTTTGGGCGAGAATTATGAAAGGGCAATCTCGTGTTTTTGTTCAGGCGGTGCTTATGTTGGCTTAGTAAACTTTGAATGAAAATTTTCTTGAATCTCAGATGTGTCAATAAAATTTGTATGTGTGAGTTATGCATTTTCAACCCCTTCAGCGTCCCTAGCATTTTTGAAGTGTTTTAGGCCTAAATGTCATTAAGGTATAGAAATCTCAAGCACACAATCTTGTAGTGTACATGTTGTAAGATATGAATTACATTTGGAGTCATTTGGCCACAGAGTGTAGATTATAATGTTTTTATAATGTTTTAGTGTTGACAAAGGATGTTGAATTTTTTCTAGCAATACATTGGAAGTGAAATTTGATTGTAAACCTACTCGAATGAAAAGACTTCAAACTTTAAAGTGCTTTAAAATATTGGTGAAAGAAAATATCATTCAAATGTATGAACACTTTGGTAGATGAAAATATCATTCAAGTGACTCACTTTGTTTGCAAATGGTTTTGAAAATGTCAAAAAAGTAGCTAAATAATAGTAAAGGCAAACTCCCTTCTATTAAAATGCTTCTCTGACACTCATAACTTCTTGGATTGGATTGATATATAATTATAACCACACAAACTAAACTAGAATGTTCAACTTCTCCAAAATTTTATTGGAAATGACTACACCTTATGAAAAAGAAATAGGTCGTTGAAGTTCACTAGAATAAAAAAATGTCTAGATTTAAACTTCAAATGGTTCTCAAACATTCAGAATAGTTTAGATTGACATGAGAATAGTTTAGATTGACATGAGGATTTTACCACGATGGCTAGAATTCAAGAGAATCTAATCCAACAAGTTTTATTAACAAAAGCGTTGGATGAAGGAAGTACCAGCCTACAAAGTCACAATAATCAAAATGTAGTTTGGTGAACTAAAATTGAACAAATGAACTTTGAATGACTCCCAAAAATTAAAATACATCTTAGATTGATCTAAAAAATTTACCTCGCAAATTAGGAGAGAGAGAGAGGGTGCAAATTTTTCAATAAATTTTTATTGAACTTAGACATTTTCTATTTAGGCTTGGTCAAACTTCAACAAATTCACTACAAGAGAAAGGGGTATTTTAAGTATAGTCCTAGAGATAAGATTTTAAGTAATGACCTATAAAGAGTCTTTTAAGTAAGAATTTACTAAAAACACATGTCTTTTAAGTAAAATTTTATTTTAAAGACATGTGTTTTTAATAAATACTTACTTAAAAGACTCTTTATAGGTCATTACTTAAAATCTTATCTCTAGGACTATACTTAAAACACCCCTTTCTCTTGTAGTAATTTCTATGTTAATACACATTATAAATTTCTTATATTCTTCACATGTAATATATATGTTTGAAATCTAATCTCATTTTTTATAATTGAAAAAAAAACAATTGTATTCAATATGATTTAAGAATCTTTTTTTTTGTAAAAACCATAGCATTTATAAAATGCTAAAAATAGTAAGGGAATTTTAAGACAAATAGAAACGGTATTAGCAACAAACATCATGGTTTAATTGGTGTACTCCCTGAGCTTGCACCTAAGATATATTCTATTGAAAAAGTTCAAATTTGGCGCGTTTTGAGCTTTCAAAGTGCTATCTTCAGGAAAAAAAACAATTTTGGAAAAAAATCAGAATAGAAAAAGTGTAGATTATTAGAGTTAAATTTTCTTTGCCAAGCTTTAAAACCAAAAACTATGTGAAAAATTAAAGTTTTGACTTTCAAAATGCATGTCGCACTTGCATGGTCTTTAAAGAGGGTTAAATTCATCAAACTAGAATTAACCCTTAACCCTGAACCTTGGAGCGTCTTGATTCATCTCCAAAATTGACGTCTCAAGATAAATCATTATAAAGTGCTATGTGGAAGCATAATTAGGAATTTATATAGAATTAAAGGCTGTAGACTGAGAGTTGTAGATTCCATCCGTACGGAGTTAGCAGCCGATCACCAATGCTATCATCAATATTTTCTTGTAAATTTTGAAAGTTTCAATCTAGGCCAATTTGATGGAATGAATTTTTTTTCTTCAAAAAAGACATGATTTGACATTGCCCAAGTTTGATGAGTTTAAAAGTTTATTTCATAAAATACTATTTTTTTCAACAAATCACAACCATTGGATTTTGTGCAATTGGCTTCTATGGAAATGGGCCCGACCTCCAACAATAATCTCAGAACTGGTTCAAGGCTTTTAGCAAAATATTCATTTTGGGAAGATTTTTTTGAATTTACACTAAGGGCATGAAGAAACTAAGAAGCAACTGAGCGAAATTTAGCCAGTTTTGGGATCACTGGCCTCCAGGTGTAAAGCGGCCCTTAAAGACAAGAATTTAGTTTGTCGTGCTTTTCAACTGCGGGAATTCCACGTAAGCGTAGTTCCACGTAAGCTCCCAAGGGAACAGGATGGGAACGCGCGGGTGAGAACAGGTCGGGAACATGCATGCACCTGGTCGGGAAACCCGAGGCCCGCCTTTGAAACGGCGGAAGCCACAGCAAAGTAAGCTTAACACAAACCCAGCGAGCACAAGTCGACGGACGCGCTGCTGCTGCTGCTGCTTTACAATATCTTCGTCATTGCAGCAACTCCACAAATCCTGTTGGTCTGAGCTCGGTATGTAATTCCTCATYCTCGTCCTTTGCTTCCCTTGCAGCTTCTCTTGCTCTCGCTCTCGTCTGCCGACATTGCCTTCGCCAGTTCTTTTAATTTCATTTCAGCTCTCCGTCTTCCTCATTTCCCTCTCGATCCTCAGTCCTCGCAGTAATTTCTATTACAACTGTTGCAGCTCGTACTTCCCTTCTTTTCGATACTGTGCGCGCTAGCTCTTCAGGTTTCACCACCCATCTTCGAGAGAGTTTCTTTCACAATCGCTAGCTCAGGACTGCTTAATTACTGGTGGCTCTTGACGCATCTTGGACGATTCTTTTACCCCTTTTCTCTTGGGAGTGATTTTCTTTGGGGGCAGCTAGAACTTCTTGGAAGTCAGTCTGCTCTACAGGAATTGCTTCGATCGGGCTTTCGATTGTTCCTTCTCAATTGAATTTAATTGCCTCGGTCTGGGGCATCCCACTTAAACGAACAGAGCGGTTTCTGCTGTGTATCCGTCCTTGCCGTGCCGTGTTTCTTGGTGCGAGAGAGGGCATTGTCGCTGGAACGTCGTTGAGTTGCCTTGTTGAGAGCTCGCTAGTACGTACTGGCTGCCGTATCACCCTCTTCAGCGCAAATGGACGGTGTGGAGATGAAGCCCTGCTTATCCCTGGGATTGGTTCAAATGATGCAGCAATCGGTACAACATCAGCAGATGATTCCAGGAGGTCAATTCATCAGCCTTCAACCACCTCTGTCGAATGGAAGTTCTTTGAGTGATGATCCTCTTCAGGTTCGGGCCGGTCACTTGGATTTTGTTATTTAGAATTTTGTTGTGCGTTAGATAATGCCTTACGCGATTAATTGCCAGCAGGGAGGACCGGTTATGCAAGTAGGTGCAAGAGATGGAAAATCATCTCTTGAAAGTTCTTGCATGACCGTCTCTTCCTGCAGGTTAAGTCATGTAAAGAATTCAAATATGTATGTAAGTTAAAACCCGTTTGTAGCGATCGACAGTGAATTCATGATGTATGGAAATACGTAYTCTGAAGAACGGGATATTAGGTGCAGTGGTCTTGGAATGCTCGTACTTACTTCGTTCCCTACATGTGCATGTGCAAGGGTCGTATCTTACATGGCACAGTTGTGTAGTGTCTGGTCTTTTTTTGTGCATATTCATATGTGGCTTTGTTAGCATACGAAAGCATGCTGTGACCATCTCCTGAGACGGTTATATCATTGTCCCCGAAGCTGAGGTTGGCGCTACTATTCTGAACGAGGTGTGGTCATGCTGATTAATTGTTGACCAGGAAGCTTAATTTTCTCTTTCGAGGTTAGCCTGGAGGATCATCGGTTATGCTCATTTTCCCAAGAAACAGCGAGTCTAACTTTTGAAATGGCGAGCTTCTGATTTTTGAATGGATGTTCATGGTACAGGTAGAGACGGCCATGCAAGTCACTTCTAAAGATGGTACGCAACTTTTTCTACTCAACAGCGGTAGTGGCTCGATTGGACTTTCTCCTGTTTGCAACACTCAAAKCGTGAACAGAAAGGGCTCTCCTTTACGAAGTGGTCAGTTTCGGACGCCCCCGTTTTCTATCGACCAAGGCATGGCTGGGCGAAATCCTTCTTCATCTGGAGGCCATCCACCTCAGGTCACTTACCAGCAGTTTTCTCGAGCTGATTCGCAGTCGGCTGTCCATTCAGCATCTCATGGCGCTTTCCGGGCTATTTTTTCATCTGATCATCATCAAAACGGACTACCCAGGCCGCTGCCGAACCATCCGTCGAGTCTGACTCTCAGAATGGGGGTGAGCCACAACAGTTTCCAGGCAATGCCCAATCTCTTGCTGAAGGATTGAAGCGTCGCGGTTCCAAGCTGGTCACAGACGGGACGGACAATCATCTGATGCTCTGGGACCTTCGTCCATCCGGCATCTCCAGCAGTCTTTTTGAGGAAGTTTGTGAAGCGTCCCACATTACAGTGAACAAGAATGCCGTCTATGGCGACAGCAGCTCGTTTCAACCGGGTGGTGTGAGACTTGGAACTCCAGCCATGACATCACGAGGCTGTGACGAAGGAGATTTCGACTTAATTGCAGATTTTCTCCACAGCGCGATGCAAATCACAGCCGCTCTGCAGAAAGAGAATCCAAAACAGTCGCGGCGAATCATACGAAGTAACTCTGACATCCAGGCTCTGAGGACCAAGGTGGAAGAATTCGCCACTTCATTTGAAATGCCGGGATTTGAAGTGTCCTCTTTGAAGCAACAGAGTGCTTGAATCCTACATGGGGCAATGTGAAATTCCTCTACGGAGGCAGACCTAGGATACATCTCAATTTCCAATTTCGGGATCAAGAGCGTTTCCACTACGTTTATCATGGTAAGTTTCGAGAGCTTGATATCAAGTACAATTCCATTTATTTGTTATTGTCTGTCAAATCGGTTGCATTTTGTTTTCGAATGAAAACAGTCATAACTTCTGATGTTTTAGTAGCTACTACTTCTTGTGTGTTACATTAACAAGTATCCTTTACTGGCTATATTATGTGAGTAGCTCCTACTTGTCACTGATGGTTCATTATATGTTCCGAGTTCAGGTCGCAGTGGAACGTCCTAGCTCAGTACGGGAGTGAAGGTGCTGGAAGTATCGTTCAGCGTAGAATGAACGATTGTGCAGAAATTTCAAGGACTTCCAACGATGTGATTGAAAACTCTTCCTCCGTGTAGAGCTGTGTTGTAGAACAGGTAGCTTCTGGATTCAGACAGGTTTTGATTATTTTCAAGCTGCAAGCACACAACTTCAACTCAGATTTCCATTAAGCCGCAGTYGATATTTCTTTGTTGTTATAGATGCATCTGAATTCAAAGGTAGAAACATTTCTCAAAGAAAGAGGAATGTCATCTTGAAACTGTTTCCAGATGGCTGGTGGCTGGTGTAAATATTTAGCACAAAATTGTGCTACTCAGAGACAATTCAGGAGACACTTTATATTGATGAATGTTATAGTGAAAGTTCAATGCACATCATGTTCCAGATATAGGAAAACCTCTGGTGGAGAGTTGACTTGAAAATCCTCTCCATTGTCCATCAATTTTCAGTAGCAATCAATTCAAGTGCAACGAAAAATGGAGAAGTATTGAATTGATGGCTTTTTGAATATTCATCCTGAAAATTTTGAATTAGCGTTGTATGAGAGTGTCAAAAAATTTGGACACTTTGGCTAAGTAATTGTACAATATGAAGTGAAAGGAAATGTTTTTTTTGTTCTTGCTCTACTAAGTTTTGAGACCTTGAATGCCTTCTTAATTGATTTTTTTGCACTACAAAATTTTGAGGTTTTAATCTTTGTTGTGGAGAATTGAGTTGAAAGTCTATGATTTAAAAAAGTAATTAATTAATAATTTTCATTCTGAAGGAATTTGTTAAGTCAAAGTGGCTAAAAGATGGAAGAAAAAATTTAATAGTTATCAATCCAAATAGTGAGATTGTCTGAGAAAAGTATCTACATCCTAAAGGTGTTTTTGTTTTAAAAATCTGCACAAATTGGGTCAAAAAACAAATCCTACACAATTTTTTTAGGAAGATGTTCATATCTCTCAAAAAGCAAGAGTCTTTGTAACTTTTACATTACAAATCCAAATGGAATGAATTCAAATTCAATTTTGGGTTTCATTGGGTTGTTTTTTGTTGCTTGAATTCAAGCATTTTGTGTTTAAGAAGGCATACTTTTTCCTTCCAAGTGCCAAATGTAAGAAAAATTACATTTTTAGAAAGTTAGTGCATTCTTTTACCTTTTAAAGAAGTTTTAGAAATTTGGCATCATGGTAACCTATAGTCAATCCTAAAATATCAATTTAAGACTTTAAACCTTGAGGATTGAACTCGACCTTGTCTGCTACAATAGATGTGCACATTTGTTCTTATTTCTTATTTCCTGTACTTGATTTCTTTTGTTGATATTAATATGTAATACATAATGTTGAATTCATCTATACTGATGGAAGATGTTGGTTGTTTGCTAGATGGAAATAAATGTACACAATAAGCCATTCACTTTGGACGATGCACATAGATAGAATAAACATTATAATCAAGGCTTATCTTTGCTTATAGACTATCAAATATCCTAAGTTTTCAAAAACAATAAGAAATATTTGGTGAATATTTGTATTTTCAATAAATTTTCAAAGTCAAGGTTTAAGAGTGAAAAAGAAACTTGATTTTTCTTTAGGTGAATATATGAAGTGCCTTCAAAGAGATTCAAAACCACTCATTGTACATTTAGCACTTTACATCCGTGTAATGCCTACATGTGAATTGGTCATTGAACGTCTCAAAATTTGGGTAGGCTCTTATGAGTCAATTTTGAATGGATCTTTCTAAAAAATTGATGCAAAGTATTGACATGTACCCCTTCTTGGAAATGTGATTTTCTTTCCTATTGAATGCCTAGATTAAAGAACAAGTTGCACAAAGTTTTTGGGCAATTTGTGTAGTTTATGAAAAATTTCATGAAAATATGAGTAGTTCATTTTTGTTGTGGCCCTAAAAGTGGTAGTTTTTTATATTTGTAACCAAAATGTACCTATGCCCTTCAATGGTTAAGATCATGTTGATAACACTTCATTGTAAGCCTACTTGAGAGAGGGTAGAGGGCAAATCTTGTAGACCTTTGACAAGTGGCTCTACTAAAAATCGACTAGGAGCCAAATGTCAAGAGATAGTATAAGAATTTTACAATCTTCTTAAGCAACACTTTTCCCATTTCATCCAAGTGAAGGGCAAGGAATTGACAATTAATTATAATTATAATAAACCTTGTCATCTCATAGCTAATCAATCACCACATGAACAATATTTTAGATTAAAAAAATTCAAACTAGACTTTAACTTCATTGTTCTAAATTTGGATTTTTGGGTTTCTAAGAGGAAAGGTATAGATGTCTTGAAATGCATAGTGTTCACCGCAAGAGTGATCTACCCTTCGGCCCTTCCAAAATAATTCTACTAATTGTTGAATGATGCATCCGAGAATTTCCAACGCTAATAAACTCAATTGACAAAAGCTAATGAACGTAACCAAATCTAAATGTGCGTCAATAGGCATTGAACATTGATTATAGTATAAGATTGCCTAATTTCTTTTGGGCTTTTTGGAAAGTCAAAAGGGTGATATTATATTCCTTTCTTATGTACCTTTTGGACCCCATTTGAATAAACTACAAATTTTCAAATTGTTGAAATTAGGTTGTCATGAAGAAAGATAGTACATTTTAGAAAAGATCCACTAGAGTTTGGTTTTGGAATGGTACCAAAGGATTTCAAATTGGGTGCACTTACCTTAATCTCACTTTCTTGCATGATGAGTTCAAATTTCTATATTTTATATGAAATTTCTAGACTTATTATTTAAAAATCCAAAAAAATTCTAAAATCATCATGAAAACATGCATAAATTTAAAAGCTTACAAAAACCTTTTGATTTTGATTTGTTTTGAAAAACAAAAACAAAAATAAAACAATTCATCAATATACATTGTAGTGTGACAAAATACAACATAAAGATGACAATGTGTGATGTTTGAGTAAAGTGAATACCCCTGAAACCACCGCTTTTTGTATTGTAGGAAAATCAAAAGTGTTGTCTGAAAAATACAAGATACAAGAGCAACAAGATGATGGAAAAACCCACAAAGGGAAAATTCAAAATGTTTAATGAAAAACTGAGTTTGGCATCGACAAATTTTGGACAATAGGTGATTCCAAATAGTGCAGAGTCTACTTTGGAGAAGTCAAAAGTGCATTGAACTCCGCCCAAATGAATCCCAAGTCACCCGAGTGAAGTAGAAGTGGAGCAATATATGTTAACCCCTAAAGCTCCTTAACTATGCTTTCACCAAAAATGCTCCCAAATTGCCATTTTTATAGTACAAGTATCAAGAAAAAACACTTTTTCTACACA
Source organism: Pleurozium schreberi (assembly GCA_006891605.1). Classification (NCBI taxonomy): domain Eukaryota; kingdom Viridiplantae; phylum Streptophyta; class Bryopsida; order Hypnales; family Hylocomiaceae; genus Pleurozium; species Pleurozium schreberi. The sequence continues at coordinate 186,581 of VACF01000531.1, read as the reverse complement.
TATAAGCATAGGAGCTTGTAGTATGCTGGCTTCAAAACGCATGGTGAAAATTTCAGAAATTTCAGAAATTTTCACTGCGTGGATTGCAAAATAGAAACATTCAAATTTCCTAAAGTCATTTTTTGGGCCCTGCAAAAAACAGGGCAACTGCACTTCACAAGCTCACTTTTCCATGAAAAAATGTTCAAAATGGTGTTGCTTCTTTGGATTCTTTTTTCTTGACAAGTTGGCCACATTCTCGAAAAATTTCAGATCATTTGGAATTGTACAACATATAGGAAAAAAATGGTAAGTAGATAGTAGTAGATAATGATTCAAAATTTAAAATTGTTAGCAATTTATTTATGGAATTGAAAAATGCCAATCTTGATGGTTGCAATGTTGTAATAAACAATCTACATCCTATGATTTTATTTTTTTCCGAAAAATTTAAAAATTGGATATGATAAAAGACTTTAGACTTTATTTTAGAGTAAAGAATCCATAACTGCCCGCAAACACAAATTCAGAAAATCCTCACTTTTGACCTATTGATGAAAATGATTCATATTAGGAAAATTTTCAGCCCTCCAAGAGACTGCGAGTTTTGCACCCCGGCGGTGCAATTACAGAAAAAAATAAAAATACAAAATTATTTCTTATTTTTCAAATTTGGAATCTGATGCGGCACTTTTGGTGCCACGTCAGCACCACATCAGATTGACTATTTTTTTAAAATTTTTTAAAATTTTAAAATTTTTTTTCAAAATTTTTTATTTATTTTTATTTTTCTGTATTAGCTCTGCCGGGGTGCCGAAAATGAAGTCTTAACAGCCCTCTGCAGGGCTGAAAATTTTCCTAATGCGGCATTGTCATAATTCATAAAACCTCAATGCAATACAAAATTCAAAAAACTTTAGAAAATAATAAATTATAAAAAAAAATTATAAACTCTAAATTTTTTGAAATAGAAATATTTGAAATAAAATCATCACGTATTATATTTTTAAATATAGATTGTTAAAATTTTAAATACTTAGTTACATGTGATTTATTGTTTTTCTATAATAAAAAGCCCTTAATGTTTTTGATTTTTGAGTGACAATCTTTAGGTGGGCTTTATAATAAAAATCCAAGTTTAGAATTAAAAAAYTGGGCAATTTAAGCCCTTCAAGTATTTGTGTTCTTTAGTCAAAAAATGTATAATTAGATGAAAGGCCTCAAAATTTTATATCTTTGAGATAGTGTTTTTTTTGACAAATTGAAATTTAGTATATTTTTTTATTTACACATAAATTTAAAAATTATCTCTTTCCATTTTTTAAAAATTTGATGCTAAAGTTGGTTTTATATGTTTTAMAAATCAAAATTTTCCAATATAGACGAGAGAGATCATTGGATGGACAAAGGTGTGCAAAGAGTATGTAAAAAATGTCTAGAGAACAATAGCTTGAAATGTCCGTTGCTTTACAAAGCTGCCTATTTAAGTTTAAAAACTTGATGTCTTAATTAAGCAACCATCAAACCAAAGATTTAACCCTTCAAGGACTAAGAGGACACAATGTGTCCTCTTCAAAATTTTCAATGGCAATTTCTTGAGAGGGTGAAACAAATCTCAATATTTTATAAACTAAGATCTTGTAGATAAAAAAGTTTTCATACTTCATGCATATTCCGATTTTCTAATTTTGAGTGTAAAAAGTAGTTACAAAAATTATTTAGGTTATGTAGTCAAGAATGTAGTCTAGTACGAAAAGGAAGTGAATATAATGTTTTTTCATGAAAAGAGAAGTAGAAATGGAAAAAAATATGTTTGTGGATGTTTTCATTCTTTAATGCATATGAATCTGAGGATCAAGTAGCAATGGAGATTGATGTAAAGATTCATCAATTAACCCCTAAAGGACAAAAGAACCCACTTTGGGCTTTTTGAGAACTTGGGCATGTCCTATTGACTTCATAATTTGGAATTTTTGCATGAGTTTTTTAGGATGGATGCTAAGCATCATAATCTATGTGTGAAGCTTTGTTTCATGTCATTCCAATAAATATTGCAAAAATTAGAAGTTTTTTTTAGTTTCAATGTCAATCCTGGCACCAATAATTATTTTCTAAAAATAGAAAACAATTTTTTTTATAATTGTATAGATTGATACCTACTCAAAAAAATTGAATCATTCAATTCCGAATAATGAGGTAAAAGTTATGAAGAGTTTTATTTTGTGGGCAACGAAGGTAGAAAAAACATATAAAGTTGTCTTTGGCTCTCAATTTAGAAAATTTTCAAAAAAAATCAAATGTAATGAATAATAATTGCTTACTAGAATATTTTCACCGTTGGGATTAATAATTCTCAAATTCTTCCAAAAGTTATTAACAAACTAGATTTATCTTTCATTTAGTAACACCTGCCACTTTACAATTTTTTAAAAAAATATGAAAGTTTCTTTTAGTTAAATTTTTTTTGGATGTTCTCAACCTATTTTACACACATATTGACTAAACACACAAGTCATAGGACATACTTGTCTTTTTCTAAAAATATTGAAAGACAAATCATCACATTTTGAAAGGGCTAGAAAAGTCTACATTTTGAAGTTTAGGCCATTAGATGTTTTTTCAGCCCTGCAAGAGCCTGTTTTGGGGCTGTCCCTGAAACTGTTCCCTGCACAGGGAACCAGCGACTGCTCGTCTGAAATTTTGAATTTCAAAAAAAAAAAAAAAAAAATTTTTTTTCCAGAAATCTTAGAAAGTATAAAGAAACTGAAAACTGATTTAAATTTTTTTTTTTTAAATTTAAAAAAAAAAAATTAAAATTAAAAAAAAAATTAATTAATTAGTATTATCTGACGTGGCAGTCTCTATGCCACGTCAGACTACATACGTGGCAGAGTTCCCAAAGTTCCCAATGTGTTCCTACAGCCCGGGAACTTGCAGTCTTCTAGACAGTCCAAAAAACATCTAATGGCATTGAACTTGCAATCAGTGAAGATATTCATTCTAAAATTTTGGTACAATGTACTTGAGCAAGTTAACTAAAGGTTCCTACATTTGATTTTATCAAAATATTCATATTGACAAAGATTTTGACCTTGCTTTGGGGATGAGTCTCTTGAAGTAGTTTCAAGTCTCTAAACTCGATGGTCCTTTAGGGATTAATTAATTTATATTTTGCATTCAAAACACCATGCTAATGACCTTCAATTCAAATGCCACCATCAAGCTAAAATATTCCTTTTATATAATAGATGTATAAAATTTTGAGTTTTCCACTTGTAAAAGAATGTAGTTTTTATTGAATTTGATTTTTCTAAAATTTTTTATGTAAAAATAATTTTTTTGTGATTTATTAAAGTAAAAAGAATGAGAATGGACTCACACCAATTATAATATATATTAAAATAATTTGAAGTTTTTGCAATAAATGAAGGTTAAAATGTGAAAAAAAACTTCTTAGTTGAAATTTTGAAATTTTGAAATAGAAAAAAAAAATACAAATGAAATATGCACAATCTTGTGTAATTTGGATTCTAAAAGCTTGCAATTGCAATAATTATTTCAAATTTAGAATTTTTTCAAAATTTTAAAATGGAATACAAATAAAATTTGTCAAGCTTCTTTTTCTTAGTTTAAATCAAATTCCAAAAATGTTTTTTAGTTTAAAATTTGCAATCAAGATTGACAAAGGCTTTATGGATGCATGGACCTTTACGGGGTAAAAGACAATTATAGTCATCAATTTCTATTACACTATGCTAGTTTCTTCCATATTCAAGACAAAAGAATCTCAAACATGTCTATGAATTGAAAAGCATCATCAATTGAATTATTGCTAATCCACTTGCAATAGCATTTTTCTTGAAGTGGAAACCACTTCCATCTTTGCAAGAATCTTTTGTTTTCTAATTATGCTAATTGTCGCTAGCATTTGAGAAAGTTTTTGAGTTTTACCAGCTATTTTTCTTTAATCCCCAAATTGATTTGTTTTTACAATTATGGACGGAGTCCAATTGTTGCTCTATTTATTCAACTCAAAATGTAATTTTTTAAGGATTTTTCACTATTTTTTTTCTTGACGTTTTCAAATTGCAATTGAGTTTTTTCCCAATTCCATCGTCTACTTTGAATTAGCTGCTGGTTCTTTCCAAACATATATTGTTGCACCATTTGGTTCACATACAAACCTCCAAAATTTTACTCCCTCCATCCTATAACGATCTTTTTGGTGCACTTAACCCCTGTGCGTCAAGGCGGACGTTTCTCAGACGCTCAGAATTAGCCCGTGCAGAAAAGCCTGTGCATCAACTAGTATAATCTTGGAATCTGAACGGTCGATTGCTGTAGAAATTGCAGATTTGAGCTCATGAGGTAGTTGGGTTTGATATGCAACGATGAATTTATCAACGACCCCATATATTGGAAGTAATCGCTATTTATTCAGTTGGTCCCCAAAAGCTAGTCACTTATGCCGATTTCAATGTGACGCACAGGGGTTCATAGTGTGACATTGCAAAATATGGTGAAGGCACCCATAACCAATCAAATAAGCTATTCTAGACATGATGTGGAGTAGTGCAAGGCAAAACAAATATTTTCGGAGGTGCAGTGATATAAATGACAGGGATTGTAAAACTTTGGTAATTTTATCGCTTGAATTGAAATGACCATAAATTTTGACAAAAAAGGAAAAAKTTCTTTGGATCCATAGCCAATATTTAGACTCTTCCAATTCCAATCATTCAAGAACTATTTTCTTGCTCACTTCCATGTCATGAACTTATTGGTTCAAACCTTGAAAAAATCAAAAACACAAATTCCAATCATTCAAGAACTATTTTCTTGCTCATTACTTCCTATTTTTTATTCAATACTTTGGAACATGTGTCATGAATTCATTGGTCTCAACCTTGAAAAACACAAATACCAAGCTTGAGTTGGAAATAAATGCATCTATAGATTGGATATGGGGTATTGGTCATGAATGTGTACCTTCATCTTAGTCAACTTCAACAATCAATTGCTATCTTGGATCAAGACAACAACTCCAAATAATAGTTCATCCTCCACCCTTACAATCTTCAATCAAAAGCCAAATGAAATGATTGAAGGGGTCAATCAACAATGTTTATTCTTATTTTTTGCATCTCTTTGAGTATTGCCCAATTGTAGGCAATGAAGTTTTGAGAGGCAAAATATCTAAGGTCATCACATGGCCTAAGGCCCATACTAAATGCCCACAAATGACAACCTCACACTCAACAATTAAGTGCCTAGCTATGCTATTTGAAAATGCCTCCTAAATTCCATTTTTCAATATAGTATAGTAGAACCTCCCTAACTCAGTAGGTCCACTTGACACAATTGGCTTAGAGAGGTCCAGTGCGTAAGAGAGGGCCTGCACATTCATAGTTGAGGCATAAATAATAGATTGGTACCCTTTCTTATCTTCTTTTAATATGCTGTAGGTCCACCACTACATGACTAATATTGTATAATAGTAGTATTTTAAACCCAAAGTTGAGACTGCGCAGGCCTATTGTTTTGCTGAGGTTTATTGGCTTAGAGAGGAGCATGTAAGAGAGGTTCTACTGTACACTTTTTTGACTTTGTATCAAAGAGATTGTAAGGTAGATTGCTCTTAAAGCAAGCATTTAAGAGTTGATTGTATTTTCAGGCAGCTAAACTACTTGAAACAATTTTCAGTAAATTTTCATAGGAAGGAAAAAGGAATTGGCATCTAACTCAAGTCATGTCATATTTTTCAGACCTTCAAGAAATTAGTTATAAATTTTTGAAGTTGTAATGTAAAGGTCACTAAAAGCGACCACCTCCTGAAATGTACACTTTTGGTACATTGAAGAAAGCAAAATGTACTCCTATATCATGATCGCTTTTAGAGCATGGGCGCTTTAAGAGCAGACTACCTTAAGTTAATCATGCACGGATTGAAGAGGGATGAGGAATTGGGCAAAAATTGGCAGTTCAGAGTACAGACTTCATTGATGGATATTGAAGCATCAACCAAAGAACTCTAAGAACATTTTAAGAATCATTCATTCCTTACAATTAATGTGCACAGATTTAATGATTCTAAGAACGTTCGAATGCTTCTTTTTAATGTGCACAAATTTAATGATTCTAAGAACATTCGAATGCTTCTTTTTAATGTGCACAAATCTCCAGCTAACATTCTCCTCCCCCAAAGCAAAAAGCAACATGAAGAAGAGTTCTTCCACGTGGGTGTACTTCATATAATATGTTGTATCTTACAGCGTCTCCAACATCGACAGGCTGTAGCTGTAGCTTCTCCATCCACCGAGCGAGGGGCATTCATACGATCATGCTACAATATTGATTCTCTTCCAACTATTGATCTGTCAAACTCAGTTTGCAAAAAAAAAAAGAGTGAAATTCGATACTTAGTAACAAGAAAATGTAAGTTAGACTGATTAATACATGTTGGTGCAACTGGAACACATTAGGGGTTGTCACACCTCCACCGAGAAGCAGATTTTGTTGAAGTTGTTGAAGTTGGAGTCATTCGAGAGAGAAAAGAGGAGCCAACGATGAGTTGTTTTGGGTGAAGGTGGTGTGACACCCCTTTTTGATGTTTGGGGTAATTCTCGAGGAATTTCTTGCTTGCTAAGTTGGTAGGGAGTTTTGCAACTCGCGTTCGGCCAACCAAACTAGAGAATTCCTCAAGAACGTTTCTTCACCTCCGGAGGAGAAGAAACAACACCCTCATTTCTCAAGTAAATTGAGTTGTGCCTGCCACGAATTGCCAACCAAGAGTGGTTGCATGTACTTTCCCGGAGAATTGCTCTGGTGCTGAAGGTGGTGTGACAACCCCTATTGATTCAAAGTCCACATTCTTTAATTTGGCACCTCCTCCAACTAAGGAATCAATGCAATTAAGAATTTCTTGTAGAAGAGCAAGACGCTTCAAGCAATTCAGTGTCATAACGCTTCAGATTCTCATGCCATTCTGCGTTGCACGCTCCAGGGACGAAGCCATCTTGTGTGGAAATTTATGCACCAGCCATTGCTAATCGACTTACACTATGGGTAGTCACACCTCCTCCGAGAAGCAGATTTCTTTAAAGTCTGAGAAATTAGAGACAGAAACAAGGAGCCAATGGTGAGCCATTTTGAGTGAAGTAAGTGTGACACCCCTTTTGATGTTTGGAGCGATTTTCCAAGAATTTCTTACTTGTGAAGGTGGTAGGGAGCTCCACAACTCGCGTTCAACCAATCAAACCAGAGAATCGCTTGAGAAATTTTTCCACGAGAACGTTTCTTCAGCTCTTGCGGAGAAGAAATGGCACTTTCATTTCTCAAGGAAATCAAAGTGCTCCTGCCGCGAACTGCCAACCAGAAATCGCCTCGTGTATGTTCTCAGAGAATTTCTGCCGTGCTGAAGGTGGTGTGACAACCCCTACTAGTATGATATATTCACTTGTTGATCGAGTTCAAAAAGACTTACTCCAAAAATATAATGAATGTCGTTTAGAATATTGTTGTTGGTCGATGTTGGATAAGCTCTTTTTTAAATTTTGAAAACAATATGAAAACAGTTCCAAGAACGACGCAATAAATAAAACGTATGCATCAGCTTGATCATCTGATATAAATTTTGTATCCTAATAAGTAACCTTGATTCGCCCCTGCTCAGTTAAGCTTAAGCATCATAAACAGCAAATGGGTATTTTCAGTACTTTGGGATTGAGAAAAGCATGCATCAGGTTGCATTTGCAAGTTCGTTTCCTCGGAAATCTCTACAGTAGTAAGAGCTGTAACAAAGACGAGATGGAGGCTGCTTGTGACCGAGAAGACGCGCAAGCAACCAGTGCCAGGAACAGAGTCGAGGCTACAGGTGGAGAAGATGAGAGCGAAGAGTGCAAGAAGAGAGGGCGACGAATGTACTGAGGCAGGAGTTCTTGCAAGTGACTCGGATTTGCAGCCCGATTTGCAGCTTGCTGAGGTGCTTATCTTGGATGCTGGACCAATGTTCGCTCAAGTAGGTATGGTTTAGCTGTGGTGTACTTAGAAGAAATGGCACTTTCATTTCTCAAGGAAATCAAAGTGCTCCTGCCGCGAACTGCCAACCAGAAATCGCCTCGTGTATGTTCTCAGAGAATTTCTGCCGTGCTGAAGGTGGTGTGACAACCCCTACTAGTATGATATATTCACTTGTTGATCGAGTTCAAAAAGACTTACTCCAAAAATATAATGAATGTCGTTTAGAATATTGTTGTTGGTCGATGTTGGATAAGCTCTTTTTTAAATTTTGAAAACAATATGAAAACAGTTCCAAGAACGACGCAATAAATAAAACGTATGCATCAGCTTGATCATCTGATATAAATTTTGTATCCTAATAAGTAACCTTGATTCGCCCCTGCTCAGTTAAGCTTAAGCATCATAAACAGCAAATGGGTATTTTCAGTACTTTGGGATTGAGAAAAGCATGCATCAGGTTGCATTTGCAAGTTCGTTTCCTCGGAAATCTCTACAGTAGTAAGAGCTGTAACAAAGACGAGATGGAGGCTGCTTGTGACCGAGAAGACGCGCAAGCAACCAGTGCCAGGAACAGAGTCGAGGCTACAGGTGGAGAAGATGAGAGCGAAGAGTGCAAGAAGAGAGGGCGACGAATGTACTGAGGCAGGAGTTCTTGCAAGTGACTCGGATTTGCAGCCCGATTTGCAGCTTGCTGAGGTGCTTATCTTGGATGCTGGACCAATGTTCGCTCAAGTAGGTATGGTTTAGCTGTGGTGTACTTRATTTGTAACCTGCCTGTACYTCTGGATCAAAGTTTGTGGCATGAATTTGCAAACATTGTTGTACCTTCTTTTCCACCGCGGATTTCAAAAGGATTTTTGCACTCATTGAGTTGGAAATTGTTGTGAGTTTGGAGTACGTTCTTTGTTCATGAGAACTCATGAGTACGTTTGGACAGTCTTGTGACTCTTGTGGAATTGAGATCTCAGGAACGTCCACCATAGACGAACTATCCGGGGAACTAACTTCTTCGCCATAGCGACACCTCTGTTTCCTAACCGYCGTACTCCGCTCATCCACCGTCTTCAAGGTTCCGTCGCGCACTGCAGTATTCTCGGTTTATTTAGACTCTGAATTTGTGGCGTTGATCGACAGAYGATCATCAAGAAGGGTGAAATCATTTGTGGGGGACTCTCCATTTGAGGAATCGAATGAGGAGGAAGCATTGTTCTAAATTTATTTAGGTTTTCGTTTGCGTCGCTTTGACAGCGACAGAGAGTCTGTGCGTTGGAGTCGTTGTTTCTCTATGCGTTAGAAATTGTTTGTAGGGTCACTTCAAGAGATGTCATAACGATGGGCAGTCGTAGACGTCTTAGGATGCATCGTGTTTAGGGTTTCACTGCCAGGAACAATGGATCTGCCTTTACGATAGGCTTCTGCTGATTCTTGAATGCCCAGGAAAATTCGAATGGGGAGAATGCGGTGCGGTGGRCTTGAACAACCTCAGCATTGCTCGGGGGGCCGTCCAGTGAGCGGTGGCAAATGTGTAAAGCGGACAGAGGKCACGATCCGCATTACGATGCTCAATGACAAGCGATGATGGGCATCATAGCAACTGCTGCAACGTTCATTGTTCTGACTTTGACATGTAAGAAWATATCACTGMCTCTTCGTTCCCCTTTGCAGATTCAAGAATTAGATGGACACTGAAATTGTTTTCCTGTAAACWTTACTTGCCAAAGACACCAGGAAACCATTGTCGGTGAGCTGTAGGTATGGACAGGATGTTTTAGGGTTTATGTCCTAATGGACTGAAATTTCTCAGCTTCACTATGACCAATGTGTTTAATCATTTTGTGAGATTATAAGTCAGACAAGGTGAAACACGATCTCAGAAGAACATTGAAATATAATTGAACAAAAGAAGGCTAAAGTCTCCATATGGGCCAGTCAAGAAGTCTAAAGAGGCCCAATTTCGGCCTCAGTCTTGGTCCTTCAGGGGTTGATGTCAAAGTTAGTTCCCTCGTCCATTGTGTCCCCGCAATTTCATCAAAGCTGTTGTGATGATCCATGTGCAGCATTGATGGGAGCAACCGTCGGACAAGCTTCAACCTATGTTGCTCAACCCGATTGCAGCTCATTTCAACCTGCTCCTTGTAGAATTAACCCTTCGTTGGACGACAACGGCCTAGTCACATACGATGATTACGAGGTGAGCTTCTTCACTTCCCCTGTGTGCTCAGACAACCTTATGGGCGACTTGTTTTGCGACGTTTGATTGAATATGCAGGACCCTTCTGTGCTAAGTATGACAGATCCATGGTCACTTGGCAAATTTCTTCTCGGTATCCAGCGTCTCAATGATTTCTCAAACGACTGTTATCCATTGCAGCTATCATACTCACATACGAATATTAGGGTTAGAGCTGGAGAATCCCGAGTGGTGAAAAGCATTTTCCTTAGATCTGTTATGGAAAAATACTGTCGTAAAGTTATCAATACTGCTGTTTCCAACTCTACAAGCCAAATGTTGAATTATTATAGAGCACTAATGGATGGAACGTGAGTGGTGCAGGAGAGCTGTCCTAACCATATCTGTTATGCAATTCAGCCCGTCTTTCCCGCAGTTTCCAACACCAGTAAGTTTGTCTTCTGGGCATAACTACTTGCAAATTATTGACGTGCTACATATTTCTGTATTCTGTAACTATGGAGACTCCTGTACTGAAAGACGACTGCTTTGTGGCCAGGTTCGATGTCCATGTCCATGATTCGCAACCAAAGATTGTCAGAAGTTATTCCAAGAGACTCACCAGGTGGACGGAAGCATCACGCAGCTGAGAGGTCCTCGACAGCATTCACCCGCATTTCAGATTCTACTGAGAAAGTCGCGTTTTCCATGGTTTATGACAGTTCCGCACCGTGGTTTTGCTCTGGTACCGCAAAAACACTATACTCTCCAATTTTCTATTGTGGGATTCAGTGATGATCCATGTGCAGCATTGATGGGAGCAACCGTCGGACAAGCTTCAACCTATGTTGCTCAACCCGATTGCAGCTCATTTCAACCTGCTCCTTGTAGAATTAACCCTTCGTTGGACGACAACGGCCTAGTCACATACGATGATTACGAGGTGAGCTTCTTCACTTCCCCTGTGTGCTCAGACAACCTTATGGGCGACTTGTTTTGCGACGTTTGATTGAATATGCAGGACCCTTCTGTGCTAAGTATGACAGATCCATGGTCACTTGGCAAATTTCTTCTCGGTATCCAGCGTCTCAATGATTTCTCAAACGACTGTTATCCATTGCAGCTATCATACTCACATACGAATATTAGGGTTAGAGCTGGAGAATCCCGAGTGGTGAAAAGCATTTTCCTTAGATCTGTTATGGAAAAATACTGTCGTAAAGTTATCAATACTGCTGTTTCCAACTCTACAAGCCAAATGTTGAATTATTATAGAGCACTAATGGATGGAACGTGAGTGGTGCAGGAGAGCTGTCCTAACCATATCTGTTATGCAATTCAGCCCGTCTTTCCCGCAGTTTCCAACACCAGTAAGTTTGTCTTCTGGGCATAACTACTTGCAAATTATTGACGTGCTACATATTTCTGTATTCTGTAACTATGGAGACTCCTGTACTGAAAGACGACTGCTCTATGGCCAGGTTCGATGTCCATGTCCATGATTCGCAACCAAAGATTGTCAGAAGTTATTCCAAGAGACTCACCAGTTGGACGGAAGCATCATGCAGCTGAGAGGTCCTCGACAGCATTCACCCGCATTTCAGATTCTACTGAGAAAGTCGCGTTTTCCATGGTTTATGACAGTTCCGCACCGTGGTTTTGCTCTGGTACCGCAAAAACACTATACTCTCCAATTTTCTATTGTGGGATTCAYAAGGAACTCCGGAAATTGCACCAGCCTCTTTTGAATGATGCTTTCCATGCACAACTTCACTCACAGGAGTGACTGAATTAAATTGTAGTATGCGCCAAGTGAACGTCTGTAGTTTAAACCATTGTATGCCAAGCTTCGRCTGCCAAATGGTGCAATTTCCTCAATTCTTTATATAGGATGGTCACTCTTAAATCATATGCCAACTGTAGAGTAGCTCTTCTCAAATTGACTAGTTCACAAGAGACGAGTGACTAGTTCCCGACTGTATTATGGGCTCCCCTGCAAACAAGATTCTTTTTGTGAAAAGTCTGCCTGATCAGTCTTCTTCTGCTCCTGACAATTGCTAATTACATAGCATGGATAGACTACAGAACCAGCAACGTCAACACTTACTGATTCTAAACTAAGTTTATCGGAGATTAGAATCATTCTAGTGCAGAGATTCAAATAGTTTAGCAATTCACCCAATTCCCCTAATTCTTGTTAGGATGCTTATTTGTAGTATACCCCACTTGGGTGTTTCTTAGTGTTTTGTGTCTGATCGCCAGGATAGCTCTGGACACAAGCACTAGGTTCCTTTTTTAAGTAAAGTTTTAAAAGCTTTATATTTTAGAATGAGAGTCCTTTGATAATTTTTGCTTTTAATCTATTCTAATTCTTTAGAATATTAGGTTTACCGTGAATTGTCATGTGTTTGGAATGCATTCTCGAGTACTTCTAGAGTGGTGTCCGGCATGGGTCAAGCTGATGAATATTCGCATCTCAAAGTTGTGGGACAGGAACAAGCAAACGCTGTTACTGAAACTATAGCTTGTGTTTTCTTTGGAACAGTTGCAAATATCAACTACTCTGCACGAGTGGAAGCAAACACTGGATACCCACCAGGAAAGAAGGAAGACATGTTCGCACGGTGCCAATATGAGCAACTTCTGGTACTGATAGTTGCCACTAGAGTAAGATGGATTGTGTGGCCAATACATAAATCAGAAGAAAATTAGAAAACTTTTTTTGATAGGACAGCTTAACTGGATTCTGCATACTCAGCTTGTGTGGTCCGTGTTTGGCAGGATACGCAATCCCTTGGAGATTGCAGACATATGAGGTTCACCTGCTCAGAGTGCGCATTACATTAYCAATACTGGGTAAGGCAAGCTCAATCCCATGGTCTTCAAAATCTTCGCCAGTCTTYTTGCATCTTGTTAGAGCATCCCGACCTGTGTTCTATATCTGTCTCTGGAAATTCTTGCAAGTCTAGCAATCAGAACCCTAATTAGTGTCCCAACACTGAGGAGAGAGTGTTAGAAAAGTGGACTGACCCTCATTTTCTGCTAAGGCAGCTTTGCGCAATGGCATTTCCACAATGTGATCCTAGCAAGACTGTCACAAATTACCCTGCTTACAATGCGTCCGACCCAAATTCCACAGGCCCSAATGGCCTCATACCAACGAAGATTTTCAGCGTCGTCAAGCCCTGCCGGGGTATCTGCTGGGCTGTAGTCCAGCGGTGCCAACAGTACCCGAATTTTAATGTAAGTTAACGTAAAACGATCGCCATGCCTCATTAAGATTATTTCACACTAACTGGCACCGGATGCTTGGGCAGACTTGCATAAAACTTATTTAAAAGTATTCAAAAACTATGCGATTGTAATTAAAATATCGTTGTTCTACAATGCTGCAGTGCCCTCTATCCGACACACGCGATTATGGAGATTATCCACAATGTAATGCCTTGGGCCTCGATGAAGGTGACGAAACTATTGCAAAAGGGATCTATTGGTGAGAGAGCTCTGATTGCATTCTGGATTCCTTCGGTGGTTTCCTTCCTTGCTTCCACAAACCACAAATAGGTAATTAGTACTTCCTTTCACTGAACCAGGTACGAATTATGTGTGTTGGATATTTGTCACTATGAGAAACGGAAAATACTTCAAACAGACTCCGAGAGAGTTCTCAAAGAACAGGAGCAACAAAGTGAAATTCTTAACAGTCACAGAAACAGAGAAGTGCACTWCCTGATGTGAATATTYGAGGTCGTCAACTCAAATCTTCGATAACGTAAATTACATTCTCAAGGTCAAATTGATCAAATGAAGTGTGAATGTGCCCTAAGGAGAGCTGGAATCCCAGTGTCAGCGAAACGACATACTGTTTTGTAAAGCGTATAACTCGACAGAAATTAATTTTTGGCAGCGAGATGCATGCAACTGTCTGATAACGTGTCGTCGAATGCGATTGAGCCGTGACAAGCCTAAATGTAAAATCAACATGGAGAGATGCTCACACTTGAAACGATTCCATTTATGCCCACCAAATTGGAGTTCCCTCTATGCAGTGTGAGTACAGACAAGGTCCTGGCAAGAGCAGACAGGGCGACCAGATGCTGCCCAACCATTGAAACCCCGTTCTAGGACGACGATGCCGGGCACTTTCTCCAGTTTCCCTTCAGTCAGAGCACTGTTCAAATGCTCACTCAACTTTCGCGCACACTTGGGCCCCCGAACCTACGCATGGCCAATTTCATATCTCAGAAATGTCACACTTTGCACGAACATGAGTAGCTTCCATGTAATTCGAAAGGTAGARACACTTAATCGTAACACCTAAACCCCAAATCTTGCACAATGAGTACAAATTGAATTTGAGAATGCTTCCAAGGGTTCAAGTTTGCAAAATGGAGCCCACCTGGCTAAAGGAACAATGAAAAACCACAGTTTCTTTGTTCTTCACCTCTTCAACTAACTTCGGCAGCTTAGCCTCGAAGCTGTCACTGGAAAAGTGCATGGACCCTGCTATGTGTCCATCAAAACCACGCTCCTCATCCCTGTCAACCATTTGTCTCCAAAGTCATCAGAAGCATGAACTAATGCATATCAGCAGTGGAGTGGAATATTCACATTTGCCTTCGCCTTCCATTTTATAATTCGCTGTGAGTATTTTAGTTGCTCTATGAGTTCGATCTCTGTTAATGAGCGTTCTTCGTGAAATCTGCACTATGGTGAAAAGCCAGCAAGGCTCGTTGGTATCTCATAGTTTATAAATCCACTTGCTTCATGATAAACGTCTAAGGCGAGCGGAGATAGATCCTTCGATCAAAACACGATATTCATGAAATATTGCGCATAGCCTCTCCGTAAAGACTCCTGTAACAGCTCATAGAGCAACTAAAATACTCACAGCGAAATATAGTTTCATCAAATTCACGGTTCATCTCAAAAATTCCGGTCTCTGACATTGGAGCAAACAAATGAAAATTACAGCACATCCTCCTGAAAATCTGAAATCAAATTTCATCCAAAAATTACACAAATTTCTTGAAATCATTTCTTCTTCGTAAAACACATCGCCCTAAAAATTTAAGATCGCAGCAAACGCTAAATCCAAAACCACATCCAAAGTAATCTCAAGCATTAGAAATTGCCATTTCTACTTCTTCTTCGAGCACGTCCTACTGAAAATCCCAAATCTCAAAAAAACGCTAAAATAACAACTACATCCAAAATTTCACAGTAATTCACAATCGTTTCATATTCAAAGAAATTCATCAACGCGCTGCCACATATATATACCGAAACAGAAATCGCTACTGATGTGCTCTAGCTGTTGCGCAACAATGCAAGAAAATCTCACAAGAAGCTCACGTAGCGAGCGTAATGCACTGACCTGACGTCCACCACTGCGACCCGGGGCCCCTGCAATCCCGCGAGCTGCTGTCCGGAGACATACGACACCGAAGAGTAGCCCGCCATAGCTGCTGCTTGTGATTCACCTGCAATTCAATGTGCAAAGTCCGTCGCCTTTGTGGCTCGATAAACAGGTTCGACGGACGGGACGATCTTCATCCACTTGTGTTTGCTGTCTGGATGATGATGTTCTTCAGTTGACGGAGGACCGACTGAAAACGTGACGTTCATTCATCTATAACGTAACAATGTGACAAAGATCCTTTATGTGTACTCTACGGACTTAACCCTTACGCAGAGCAATACATCATTCTTAACCTTCATGGGGGTACCTTTTGCTCCTCAAAATCTGGCCCCCCAGCAACCAATGAGCATGTCCAAGTCCACTCTCTCCCAACCATGCCAGCCAATGAAAGTGCTTGTATTATAACCTTAATCCTCCCCCCAAGTATATAGAGGAGGATTATACCTCCACCTGGGGGGAGGGTACACACCCAGTTAAGAATGTTATGTAAACCGCGCCCACGAACTGGGCCCCACGGGCTAGATTTACCACAGGAATGTTTTATTTTTTGCACAATTTTTTTTTGCAATTTCTGAATTCATATTTGCAATCAGGGATCCCAACTTCGCTAGGGAGGCTGGAAAACATACCCTAGTGACGGCTCAATATAGGGGGCTTTTATTTACTTTTACCCCAAACATTACCTTGCGGGCCCCAGTTTGTAGGCACGATTTGTTGCTCTGCAACCCTTACTAGTAAATTCACCCTTAACCCTTCATCGCCGCAGGTACAACCATGCTTAAAAGCATCCTTACTTTGCAAGTATTAACCCCTAAAGGACCATTTGTCCCTTTGGGGGACAAGGTAGATTTCAGGCATGTATCTACGGTCTCAATTTTTGTCTTGATTTTTTAAAACTTTTCTTCAAGATAGAAAACTAATTAGCTTCATGGGCTAGAACAATCCCATCATTGGAATTAGTGCATTTTGATTCCACCTTAGAGATGTTAATAATTTAGATTTTCCTTCTATCTTATACCTATTTCTATTCAACAGTTTTTTACAAAATAAAAATTGAGTATTTTTTTAAACAAAATTTCCCCCCCGTAGATTCTCTACTCAATTTTCCACCAGAAAGATTTAAAGCCAAAACTCTATAGTGCAAGAAACTAAAGTTAATAAGGTTCCAAGTCAAATAATGCACACTACAATGTTTTCAACGCATCCTCATACAAGTTAGGTGTAAGATCCTACGGTTAGATTTGCAAAATAAACAATTTCCAATGTTTTTTACTCTTTGCTAAAGAAATGGCAGAAAAAAAGTGTTTTTTCACAGAAGAAAAGGCCTTGGTCCTTTAGGGGTTAAAAGTCTAAATTTCATTCAGCTATGAAGATCTCAAACATACAATATTGTAGTGTGCATGTTATAGATGATGTGGAACAAATTTGGGTTCATTTGCCCATATAGATGGAAAGATTATAATGTTTTAGTGATGAGAAAAGGTGCTGAAATTTTCTTTCAAACACATTTGGAGGTGAAATTCAAGGTCTAAACCAACACAAATGAAAAAACTTTAAACTACAAAGTGATTCAAAAGCAGAATATACACACTTTGGTGAAAAAAAATATCATGAAAATGACTCCTTGTGTCTGCAAAATGGATTTGAAATGTCAAAAAACAGTGAAAAAAGTAGCCAAAAATCACATCTATGGCCGAACCTACTTCTACTAAAATGCTTCTCAGTCACTCATAACGTTTTGGATGGATCTGAAATTTTAACCACATAAACTAAATTAGTAAGCTCAACTTTTCCAACAAAAAATATTCAAAAAAGATCATACATGAAGAAGTTATGAGCCACCAAAGTTCACTGAAATGTAAAAATTTCTGGATTTTGAACTTTGAATTGCTCCCAAACATTCAATACAACTTGGATTGGCATGAAACTTTTACCACAATAGCTAGACCTTTATGGGAACAAAACCCAACAAAGTTAATTGACAAAAACATTTGATGAAAAAGATACAATCCCCCAAAATTGTAGCCATGACAATGTACCAAAAAAAGGCATCCTTGGTGTGTGTGCCCTCCCTTGCATCTGTGATAAATGGAAGCCATTGATTTAAAATCGTTTTTGAAAAAAATAAATAAAAGCCCTTCTCTGCCGTTGGTCTTGATACAAATTTTGGGATACAAATACTAGGACTTGGTATGCATACGGTATATATATATATATATATATATATGAATACAGAAATGGATACAAAAACCAATTAATCCATATTGATTCTCAAACAACTTCGTTTTGAAAAATATAAGATTGAGGGGGGTATTGGGATTTTTAGATTATTTTTAGATCAAATTATTTTTCATACCCCCCCGCCTCCCCCCGCCCCCCCCCGCCTCCCCCCGCCTCCCCCCGCCTCCTCCCCATCACCACACAAATAAAATGAATTGGAGGGGTTATGAAAAACAATCCAATCTGAAACTTTTTGGTATTTAATGTACCAAAAAGTAGTAGTAACTGCCAGTCTCAATCCAATGTAGGGTGTTGAACCTAAATTGAACTTGAGAACTTTGAATGACTTTCACAAACTCAATATGTCTTCGATTGATCTGAAAAATTTACCATAGAAACTAGACTAGTATGCTCAACTTTTCCAACAAGTTTTTATTGAATTCAGACATTAGATGCAAAAGTTAGAGCATTTCAAAGTTGACTGCCAGACTGTGTGAGGACACTTTTCGTCCCCAGCGGCAATGATGGATTAAATGACGGACTAGTGATCATGGAAATCATCCATTTTGACACCGTGGGAACCACTAGTTTAACCCCTTGATGCATCAATCATTTTTTGAATTTTTGCACATTTTTGTTTATATCGTTGTACAAAAATACTAGTTACCATAATTTCATGAAATTGGTCATTTTTGTTTATATCTTGAAAAGGTTGTCTTCTCAAGATTTCAATATTACATTAGATGAATGAGAAGTTAGTTGGACTAAACCACATGTGCAAATGCTCTATTCATAGTCCTGAAATTGAACGTCGGAGCACTTAAGGGTTAAAAAAAAAAGGCACTCATTGGAAGTCAAAGTATTGTAGAAGAACTCCCCTTTTCACTTAAAATTCTAAAGATGAATAGTTGTATTTTTGTCCTAAACACAAAGGTTCTTAAGGGCCTTTGTTTAAGGGTTTTAAAGGATGGAATGGTGACCGTGGAAATCATCCTTTTAGTTACCATGTAAATCATAGACTTAAAAAATTGGAGATAGAAGGATTCTCTATCATTAATCGACCAGAAAATGGTTGTGGTGTCATTTATGGGTTAACATTTAAACATTGATGAAGACATTTATGGTCCAATTGAAGGACATAGAATCCTTCTAGTAGGATAGAAGTGCAATTATTCATCATTGGACTTTTAGTGTGAAAAGGGGAGGTCTTGTACAACAATTTTTACTTCCAATGAGTGCTTTTGGATTTATTTAAACCTACTATTCACACAATGCCAAAAGAGATGGTCTCCACAGTCACCAACCCGTCTTTCAAGGGTTAACCATGGTTTGTCAAAGTCTTTCATCCTTTATATGTTTTCATCATTTTGGATCAAAAGTACTCCCTCTATTCCAAAATGATCTTTTGTCTCTTCTTAATTTCATTGCTATAAGCTTAATACTACACTTTGAAAAGGGTTGTGAAATTTAAAGTTTTAAGATAGTAGAAGTACACCTTATTTTGTTACAACTCAAGTTAAGTTGAAATAAAACTATTTTTAGCAAAAAGTCATGAACATTTTCTCCAACCAGAAGATCATTTGGAGACATAGAAAATATATAATTAGAATTTATACTCAACCATTAGATTCCTATTACTAGGATAAATGATCAAATTTTTGCATGGAATTGGCAACCTCTTTTTGATATAATTCTTTATTATTCAATTGTGTATTCACAACTTGGTCTTTTGTAATCTTCATAATTTTGAGGACTTTCATCTGTGAATTATTGTACCATGCTTGGCTCTCTTTCAAAGGAAGTCATTTTCAGGTTATCAAACTCCACGCCATTTTCCAATTCTAACACCCCTTATTTACATTATATATGATGAAGATTCTTTTTGCTTTTGCACACTACTCTAGAAGCATTGCAAGTTATATTACTATCTTAAGGACTAAAAGTAGTCGAAATTTCCAAAAGTGTCAATATATGTTTTAACAATAAATTGTATTGAATTTTTTTGCTTAATGCTCTTTAGAGTAGAAATATACCTTAAATTGGTATGGATATAATCCATGTATTTTACAACTTTTCTTAAAAAATAATTATTGAATAATATTTAGAAAATGATACATTTTTAAAATTACAAACATGTATTATAAAATACCATTTAGAATGAATTTTTAGATAACATCTTGAATTTTCAAGACAAAAAATCTTGTGAAAATTACAAATATCTAAAAATTTTAATATGTTGATTTTATAAGGTTTTGGTTTACTTATTTATCAAGTATTTTTTCAAAGATCATCTTTTGAACTATAGAATTCATTTTTGTAGCAAATGATACTAGTACTCTTTGATGAGCAAAATTATGTGCRAAAAGAAAGTTTGAAAATYTAGAYCAAACAAATGTTAAAGAACTACWCAAAATCTACAAACATTGAAAGAGATGAATTGAGAAAATATCAAGAGTCTATGAGCTTGGAACATCTTTGGTTTGACYCATTGTTCAAAACTAAAACTTCTAGTCTTTAATGGACTCTAAACATGGTTCAAAAACAAGATCCAAATGGTCAATCAACATTTGTTTTTGGAGTTGGAAGGATATTCTAGAATCTTATCAACTTTACACGTGACACAATCTAGTTGTAAAGTAATATTTGAGTAGCCTTGARTGTATATGAAGAAGTTCAAAGGTGCACCTATATATGTCATTCAAATTTTTTTCAAGCCTCAACTCAACTTTGACAATTCCTATAAATTAAAAAAAATTGTAATTGTTTAATCAAGCAATAATAATGAATTGCAATGTAAATATATTCTAAATTAATAATGCAGAATTTTTTGAGAGGACATTTGATTATGGTCCATATTATTAAATTGTCTAAGTTTATTAAAGGGGATTTTAGATTCTATTAGTAAAGCATATTTGAGCAATATATATGAATTTTCAAAAATATGAGAAGTGTATTTAAGGTTTCTTTTAGGCTCTCAAAAATAAAAGAGATATATTATTTTTATTAGATACCTAATTTTTATGAGTGGGACGTAATTAGGTGCAATTACCAATATGAAAAAGCTTAAAATCAAATTATTTTAGATACTTCAACCTTATTTTAACAATTTTTTTCATATATCCTAAATTGCATACTTTGTAATAAAGACAAATCACAAATGTAATAAATTTTTAAAAATAAGAAAAAAAAACAAATACAATAAATTGCTACAAATTTATCCAAAAAATATAAAATATTTATTAAGAATGGATACCCTGTGCCTTAAACTACTATTAGGTACCTAATCTAAATTTGTCTTATAGCAAATCCAATTTGCAAGTAAAAACTCCAACCTTTTATTTAGAATTTGAGTATGTGATCAACGTGGTTTTTTAGGRAAGCCACAACTAATGCAATACTTCTAGTTGCTTCTAGATTCTAAAATGTGTTGTCTCAATTCCCAAAAAGTCTATGACCAATTGYGGAAATCTATGGCGTGTTGCTTTAGAATTTTTTTTCAAATATTTTCCAAGCCATAAAAGATTCCACTTGCAACATCTTTCACTACAATTTGTTGAGCTAGTTGCTMAAAAATTTCACAATGTAGTCACTTTGGAATCTAATAATCTTTGATTAACTACCTTGGTAATAGGGTTGCGGGCTTTCAAGGTTAAAATGCTATTAAGTTTGGAGGTTCGTAAAAGCATTCTATAAGTGTTTGCTAACACAAAGGTCAATACTGCTTTCTTTAATGTATTGATTGTAATTGTCAATGTACGAATAAATAATGAACATATAAGTGGATGGATGCTTTTAGAGCATCACATATTTTCAACTTCTAAATTAATAAATACAAAAGTCTAGAAAATGCACAACAACTTGTATTAGATGCCCATTGCATTTACATGTCAAGGAAAATTTATTAAAAAATATTTCAAATTTCAAACTCACCAAAATTCCAATTGATCTATTGAATGACCACCTCCTAAAGTGGATTGTTTGAAAATTCAATAGAAAAACAATGGACTCTCAAGAAGCACTCCCCCCCTAACTCATTAAAATGACTTCTCAAGAAATTAGTAAAGCTTTTCTCCTATCTCTATAAATGAAGTTTTTCTTTTGTTTCATTATCTTTGTCTAAACTCAATGAATTTTTTTTTATGAAAATAGGGATATAAATGTGTCATAGAAATTGTACTTATTTTAGATCACATACCTTCATAATATAGGGTGATTGCAAGAAAGACGAGTACTATTTTGCGTCACAATTGGAATGATGGACTTGTCATGTGCTATAACTTTTGAAGCATGAATCCAATTTATGTGAAATTTTTATTGGAGATGGCTAACTTGATTGTTATCAGATCCTTTATTTTTCAGAATTTAAAAAAAATCATTTTGTATTTAAATTTGAATTTAGCTAATTTGTCACACTTTGTGGTTTAGGGGTTTTTAGTACTGGGGGAATATCCAAAATTAATGATCTAGAGCTGAAAATTTTGCGGTCTATTCCTACATTAGGAATGCATGAATCCACCAAAGGATATTTACAAAAACATTATTTTATGTCCTCTACGTTCATGCAAACAGGGCTCCCTTGCGCGCACAATTTTGAACATTGGAAATAGTTTGAAGATCATTCTTTTGGTACAATATCTTTACCAAGAAGTCTTTACAAATGGACAATTTTTAGTTTCTTTGAAATTTTTTTTTCCTATTTTTGACAAATTAAAACGTCAAAACACCAATTTTCATGAAATTTTTCACTTTTCTAGTTCTCCTACTTAGAAAATTTTTCTACACTTTTCCTTCCTAGGATACCTTCTTCTTAAAGGTATATACTTCAAACATATTTTTTGTATTTTTTTAAAATTGTTTTTGTAATTATACAGTACTCCCGAAAAAATTATGAGTACTGAGGAAAACGCTACAAAAACCGGTCGGTCTTTCTTGCAATCACCCTATAGTGTTTGTTTGTCAAATATTTGACAAATCTTCAAAAGACCGTCCTATTCCTAATGGTGGCTAAAAATGTCTTGTCATACTAGAGGGCATATTAAAAGTTTTGATGTATCCACAATAAACAATTTAGGGTACAAACAATTTGGAGCACCTCCATCTTAACTTCAAAATATTATAACTAATTCATTAAGAGTTTAAAAAAACGAATCAAAGTAGGTTGGATTCAACTTCTTCTCATCTTTCAAAGAAAATATATAAAAATCTTATTGTCAAGTGTTCAACCCTTCTAATAATGTATATCAATGCTAGAGGGGTGTTTTATAAACACATAATAATAATAATAATAATAATAATAATAATAATAATAATAATAATAATATTATTATTATTATTATTATTATTATTATTATTATTATTATTATTATTATTATTATTATTATTATTATTGTTGTTGTTGTTATTGTTATTATTGCCTAAAAGACCATCATGAATGGATATTGTGTTTGTTGCAAGTATTTTGACCATCCTTGCCTCAAGGGCATATATATAGACGAGGTTGTCCTTATTGCCTCCTTTTAGAATTAGACTCTATATATAGCCTTGATGCAGTTTTGGAACTTGGAATTGCATCAAATAAGACTAAAGATTTGATAGATTGGTTGATGGAACATTTACACATACTCACAAACAAGTGAGTTTGGAACGATATCAATTTGACTTAGTATTTCAAGTTTATAGCCTCCAAGCACTATAAGAAATCTGTATTTCAGGTCATGAGCCCAGATTTCCTTAAACAATTTTTAGGTGACGTTCACTGCAAGTCTGCAATACCTCCATGTTTTTATGTCAACATTGATATTGGATGTTGGATGATTTTTTTGATATAAAAACATGGAACTGTTGCATTGGACGTCACCTAAAATCTGTTTGAAAAAATTGGATTCATCACCTAAAACACGGGGTTTTTATAATTCTGTAAGGGGTTCCAAAAAATTTATAAGACAATTTCAAAGMAAGAAATTTGAGCAAGTTATAAGCAAGGCCATCCTAGTTTTCCTACTGAAGTGCCTTCTACGAGTCTATAAAAAAGCCTTTTCAAATAATCTTTTGTTGCATGGAAGATTACCACACCTATTGTACTAAACTTGAGTTTGTTTGATTTGATTTGCAAGCGTCATATTTAGTTTCATTAGTGCACCTCGTAGCAAGAGGGGCACGTGCTTTTCCTCTTGTCCATGGCTCTCTTTCCCATTTCTCCCCTTCATGTACAATTCTTTTGGTCTCTTTGTCTCTTTCTACATTCCATGCCCATGAGGTCTGAGAGCACATTCCATGTCACTAACGTAGTTATTGTAGAAAAAATTGCCACATTACCATGAAAACCTACTCAAAAAAGAGAAACCCATTTAGCAAAGGAAATCCTAGAGCAAGAGAACAAAAAGTAGACCTAGATCTGATTACTATTGTTTATGATTTAAAATTCTTAGTGAGGCTCATGAATGATGAATTTGTACAATTTATGGCATGAGGGTTCTTGGTGAGGCGCTTTACAATGCATCCCCATGCATATTAGTCTGTGAGCAAAAGGTCTATGGTCATTATGACTCTCCTCGTTGTAATTGTACACCCAAAACCTTGTTCGCAAGAACAAAGGTTGGAGTTTGTAATGACCAAGAGTTTACTTCTCCAACAAATTGTAAATAAGATCAGAAAACGTGTACATGAGGAATACTTGAGATGGATATGGGCATATTTGGCAACATAGCTTTAAGGTAGGCAATACAAAATTAGATTGAAATGCACATAGAAGAGTCAATGTCTATGCGAGAGCACATGTAGAATCCTCTATTGGGTCTTTTCAACCATCATGATTTGAAGYGGTTTAGGGTAGAAAAAGAGGATGACAATCACTCCATTGTTTGCATGCATGAGATGATTAGTGACATTGAGGAATCCAAGAAAATGAAACTCGAAGTGAAACAAGTGGCATACATCCCATAGACCCGGATCTAAGTGTTTGTATGGGAAGAGGAGTGGGGCTACAAAGATACTAAATTCTACCATACAAAGAAAGACAAAAGAACACATGATATATCAAATTAAAGGGTTCATTGGAACTTTTTCATCAATGCTTGAAGGTACTTATTGATCCGAGACCTCTTTTCACACCCCACTTCTACATTTTCTTCTAGTTCCTTCCTTCTCATTAGTGAATACATGGAGATTCGTTTTTAGGTAAAAATTAGATAGTACACAGGGTCCTGGAGAACAACGTAAGAATGTTATGAAGGTGACAGTTATGAGCTTTTTATTTCTATCGTTGAGATGAAACAAATACAATTGAGTTCTAGTTGGTATTTGAGTTTTTATTGTTAGTTAAAGTTTATAGTTTAGAGGGCTTATGCGCTCATCCAATCGGCCTTCTAAATAATGAACAAGTTTTTATTTTTTCTAAATTCTGAGAATATAAGATCTTATGTATAAACATTGAAAGTGGCTCTTAACTGAAGTGGTGAGACTCACTGTGTCAATTTCCTTGTTGTAGAGATTTATGTGCCATTTCCAAAATGGTATGGAACATCTTGATTGGTCTTTCCCATATCAAAGTTCTTGAGGTTCAAGTTTTCATGAAATTTTATCATTCTAACATTCATTTGTCTATAACCCCTAAAAGACCAAACTGGATATTTTTTTGTCAACATAGCAATTTTAGGCAGCTCACTATGAATGGAGTTTTTAATTTTCCTCTTTGAAATTTTCGCACAACATGTGTCCAAGGGGTAACTTTAAGGCCCAACAATTTTCATGACTTTTAACTACATGGTTAAAAAGTTATTGCAAGATATGTACTTTCCTTTGATCTTCAGGTAGCCCGGGCAAGTCTAAAAAACAACTTTAATCAGAAATAAAAAATTGAAATTGGTTTCTAGATTTATATATACATTTAAAGCTTTGAATTACTCCATTTTGATCAACAAGTCAAAAGTTACAAAGAGTTTTTGTTTGCGGGCAACCATGGAATCTCTACGCTAAAATAAACTTTGAAGTCCTTTTATTTAACTCATTTTTTAATAATTTTGAAAAAAAAAAAAAATATTGGGTGTAGATTGTTTATTAAAACATTTCAACCATTGGAATTGGCATTTTTCAATTTCATAAATAAATTGTTAACAATTTAGTATTTTGAATAATTCTCTACTTCTTTCTATTTACTATTTCTTACCTAAATGTTGTACAATTCCAAATGAATTGAAAATTTTCAAGAGTGTCGCTAACTTGACCTGAAGAATGAATCCAAAGAGTCACAACCATTTTGGACATTTTCCCATAAAAATGTGGTCTTCTAAGCTGCAACTACTCGGATTTTCGCAGGGATAAGAGAAGGATTTTTGTCACTTTAAACGTAAATATCTTGCAATCCACATGGTGGAAAAATCTGAAATTCTTGCCACATCCTTCCAAAGTAGTTTACTACAAGATTACAATGGTTACATGTGTCCAAAATTTGTATTTTTTTTCTAAAATTTGGTACTTGTACTAGAAATGGCAGTTTTGGAGTGTGTTTGGTGAAAGCATACTAGTCAAAAACCTTCAGGGGTTAACTTCTATGATTTAAATCTGAATTCAAGTTTTTTTTATCATATCTTATAAGCTTAAAATCTTTAGAAGCGGGTTTAGTTTAATTAGTTTTCTAATTTTTCTTTATCGCATGATTTTTCATCCGGGTTCATTCTAAGTGAAAAACTTCATCCTCTAATTTCTCAATCTACCCTTTTTTATGTTGAATCAGACATTTCTATCAATTTGTATTCTCCTTGACAATTCAYATAGTATTCTTTACTAACACTCAGTCTTGTGTTAGATTAATGAGTTTTAGACTTATACTCTAAGTTTATAATTGTCGTGGTTCATCCATTGGTCTAGCCAGGGTGATTGCAAGAAAGACTGCCTGGTTTTTGATGCATTTGGATTAGTACTAGTTATACTACGACCTTTTGGAAACAAATACTTAAAAATAAGATAAAATATGGATAATTATCATAACACTGGAAATAACATGTCACCAAAATTTGAGACCTAAAAAAATGTAGGTCAAAAGCTATTCACAAAATAGAGTAATACACACTTTGACTTTGAAGAAAATAGACACTTTGACATTTTAATTTGTAAAAAATAGGGAAAAGAATTTTCAAAAAAACTAAAAATCGTCAATTTGGGAGAATTCATGATATAGAGATTTTACCAAAAGAATGATCTTAAAACCACCTTGAATGTTCAATAAATCACATGCGAGGGAGCTCTATTAGCATGCATGTACAAAAAATGAAATATTTTTTTAAGTTCTTTTTGGTACTAGGTACATGCTTGCCTATTGTGGAGATTGACTACAAAAATTTCAGCCTAGATCATTAGTTTTGGGGGTTCCCTATACTAAAACCTCCTAAACTGCAAAGTGTGACAAATTTGCTAGATTTAAAATTTAAATATAAAATGATTTTTGAAAATTTCTAAGAAATAAGGAGTCTAAATGCTATCAAGCAAGACATCTCTAATAAGAATTTCAAGTTAATTCGGTTAATGCTTCAAAAGTTTTAGTGGATGATAACTCCGTCATTCCATGTGTGATGCAAAATAATACTAGTCTTTCTTGCAATCTCCCTTTAAGACTCTAAACCTCTGGGATTAACTTATTTATCTCAAGATATAACTATCTACAATACTAGAGGATCATTGGAATGTCTTAAAATGGATTTACATATCCTAGTAAGACATTCTATTCAAGATTTATAGACATTCAAGATTTTGGATGAAATTCCTTTTTTGAAACTTATGGATTCATGTATTTTACTTTGGTATTCCAAATGGGAAGTTTAGCATGCATTTTGAAAATCGGTCAGAAGTCTCTATATGAATCTTTTGCTAGTTTTTGAAGTTTTTTGCAATTTCCAAATCTTACCAAATTGTTAAGGTTTTACACTCCTAATTTTGATTTTGTATAACACTTGGATCCTAATTCTATTTCTCATTTGCAATATTGTAGCAAGACAATGGTCCTACAACATTTAAAAAAAAAAAGCACTAAGACATCCTTAATATAAATCTTGTTTTTTCTAATTACATAGTGAACTTGTCATTTTGATCATTTTTTCATCCTAAGTTCAAATAAATAAGATACTTGTACAAAGAGACTTGCGGACAACTACAATCCTACACCATAGCTTAAGTTGGAGTCTTCGTTGTGTGAGGCCTTGCCTCGGCCTCCCCCATTGAGGTCTTCGTGATTGTCTTTGGACTCTTGACGTGAGATTTGTACTTTTGTAGTCATTTTTTTGTCTTGGAGACACTCACTTCTTCCTTTTTCTAGGCCAAACTCTTTGTGACAATGCCTCTTCATACAAAGTATGTTCCTTTTGAATAATTTCATGATTTTTGCATTCATTTGTACATACTTCACTGTCTTGATGGCCAACATTAGATTAGTTGAGAAAAACATAGGGTCTGATTGGATTTGCACCTTGATGCAAAGTTGTTACAAAGATTTTTTGCAACAAAAAGATTTTGAAGTATTTGCAATTCAAGTATTTTCTTTGAAGGATCTCAAACACTAACTATTCAATTCAATATGTCACGGAAAAGGGCTTGAATCTCCCAATTTGTCCACCTTTAATTATAGAAGTGTGCCTTGTTCATGAGAAAGTTTTTTTCCACCATATTGCCACTCATAATTAAGTGTAGAAGAATCGTACAAGGATTGTTGAACCTACTTGCTTAAGGTAGTCGCATTTTGACCTAAACAACATTATGAATTCCATTAGATAAGCCAACAATAAAGACAAAAAAAACTTGTCAACACAAGGCATTTGAACCCCGAACTACTAGAATGGAAGTTAATGCTCCAAAAGGGCCCTCTCAAGTTAATCCCTAAAACTTGAAGACTCTCTGAATATTCGAGGCCATGTCACAAGATTAGGCTGGCCTAACTTTGGTGCCATTTTCCAACAGCAAACATTGGTCTTTACCTCCTAATCCACTTTTGTATCTAATCTTGAAGCCTAGAACATCCACATTTCAATATAAATTAATTTATGAATGTATTGCCTCTATATTGAGTTCTAGTTAGAACCTTTCAGACTCTTGGGAATAAAATTAAAAAAAGAATATAAAACATGAGAAGAATACATTTTAGTACATGAAGCTAAAATGGAGGAACATAAAAAACAAAAAGTGACTTGTTGTATAAAATGTGACGATGTCAAACAAATAGACTTACTTGGAACGATAACCCATGAAGAAGATGACTTGCAATAAAGATGTCTCGCGTACTTATTGTTGTCATATGAAATGTTCAAGAATCTTAACAAGATTCTACATGAAAATGCCAATTGCTTATGCAAATGAAGCAACTTCTACATGAGACATGCCACTAACTAAATGTGTGGACTAGAAGAAGTTTGTTGCACTTGTGTTGATCACTAGGTGAAAGACTTTGAGATTAGTAATTAACAATCTAACAATCTCAACAATTGCAATGCAAATAAAGAACTTTTGTTGCATTTCAAACAGTACTCACGATTTTTTCTTGAGTACTTTAAAATTAGAAGAATAATTTTTTTTAATTAAAAAAATATGGCCAATGTATACACCTTGGAGGTAACCGCCAAAGGAAATGAATAGAAACATTCTCTAAATAGGAGAACTAGAAAAGTGCCAAATCTCAAGAAAATAGATATTTTGATATTTTAATTAGTTAAAAGTAAGAAGAAAAAAAAAAAAAAAAAATTGGGCATTTGTAAAAACTTTATGAAGATGGTTATTCACCAAAAGAAACACCAAAATAACATTTTATAGGTTTCAAAATGCAAGCCAAAAGAAGCTCATTTTGTGGACTTCCATTCTATATAAAAATAATTGTTTTTAATAGTAGCTACAAGTCTACCAGAACTCCAGAAGACTATCACTTCCAAATTTCAACTCAAAATTTGATTTCTACAGTACTAAACAGTCCTAAAAACCTCCAAATTTACGAGTATGACATGAAATTGAGGGCTATTTTTTCAATAGTAATTATACTCCAACAAAATGGTTATTTTATGATTGAAAAATATGATTGGAGTGAGTTGTAAAATCTCAAAATATGCAGTAATCACTATAGATAGCTCACAATATGATTGCATCAGGTCATTACTGATTTTCTAACTAGTCATATGGAATACAAGTCATATTTGCAATCATATACATTGGGAGGTATAATTAGCCATATTTAGCCATTTTTTGCCAACATGGGGTATAAGTTGACTACCCTTGGAAGGTTGACTTTCTCTTGAGTTGCCCGGGCAAAAAAAAAAATACTAGGTGGATTGTGAAATTTGATTTTTATGCGTCATATATTTAACCCATTAAGGACAGTAGTTGATTTGGGGGGCAAGCAAGCCTCGGCACTAAGGGCTCCTCAATTGGGGGGGAGCCCGAACTCTGCCCGCTCAGGAGCCGCTCAGGAGGGCCCCGATGCCCGGCCCGGGCTCCGATATCCGCCCATTGTCCCGACCTCCTGACCCCCGATCATAAACCCCTTTTTGCATTGTATTATTGTGGAAAATAAAAAAGTGATGTGTATAAGAGGTCATGAAACTTAATAATCTTTCACACTTTAAAATGATCTTTAAATTTAAGTTTTGGGAGTATTCAAAGTAAAAGAAGAAAGCTAAAAGTAATTCATTTTGGGGCCCCAAGTGCTACATTTGGGGTCCCCAAGATCTCAACTGGGGCCCCAAGTGCTAAACCTGGGGTCCCCAGTGTCTCAACTGGGGCCCCAAGTACTAAACTTGGGGTCCCAGTGTCTCAAATAAAAGTATATTAAAGCAAAACATATGGTATCTTATTCAAATACCACTTGTGTTTTAGGATAACTCCAATATCACTATATTTTGAAACACTATATTTTAGGATAACTCCAATATCACAAACATTGTAGCATAATAAGTACCCTTTTTTCTTTACAAATATAAAGCCTATGCCATGTTACGCACTCCACATACTCCATACATTACTACATACATTATCATAGAGCAATGCATGAGGAATTTTAGAATAGAGAGTTGTTCATACCTTTCTCTCAATGTTGGAGGAGTGTGGGAAGAGAGGACAGGGGAGAGCACGAAATAGCTCCCAGTCGAATTGGGTCGCGATGGCAGTGGAGGATGAGTACAGAGCACATTAAGGCGTGGGTCGAGGGTCGGGGGGTCGGGACAGTGGGCGGGTATCGAAGCCCGGGCCGAGCATCGGGGCCCTCCTGAGCGGCTCCTGAGTGGGCAGATGGAGAGGGCGGGCAGAGTCCGCGCTCCCCCCAACTGGAGAGCCCTTAGTGCCAAGGGCGGGCAAGACATTCTCTAGTTTCTAATTAAATATGGAAAAAAATATCAAATCGTGATGCTTTCCGGATATTGACCATGTCGATGGAATTGGCATGAATGATTGGGCCTCCACAATAAATTTTGTGGCAATTTAAGGTTCCCTTATTGGGAGTTTTTTGTATTTTCAACCCAAATTTCATTAATTTTTTCAATCCCTAAACCACATGCTAGCACAAATTGTCTTGATTCTTGTCCCAATGCATTTGATTTACAATCCCCCCTCCCACTAGTCCCCTTTTGTTTGTATCCAAATTCATTCTAAGTCTTTGTCCATCAATGAAAAAGTGTCAATATTAAATCGCAAGTGGTCTACTAGTCCTTAATGGGTTAATGTTGGAGAAAATAACTTTTGTGAGTCATATTTTTTGCTTGATGTGAAATATGACTCATGTGAGTCATGTTTTTGGATGATGTGGTAGTTTGTATGGAATGTTATCAACATTCTTATGATTGAAAGTGGTCATGTTTTTAAAAATTTAGAGTTACATTTTCAGCATGATTGTAAGCATTATGCAACTACAACCAATCATATTTTGGCTAAGATAAATTGTGAAATATTACTCAAAGAAGTGATATTCTGGATAAGTGAGAGTTGAATTTTTTTAGATTTTTATGTATGATTTGTAATTGAGGTGATTGAGGTTTATAGTAGCTTTTGTCATAATCTACAATCACACTTTCCTTAAATTCTAAATAGATATGACTAATTGTAGTCATCCATCAGCATGGTGTAATATCCACATAAAAAAAATCTAAGTATCCAATTATAAATGAATAAGTATGATTTTTGAGAAGCACAAGGGTCAATCATATAAGTGAAATGCAAAAAAGAATGTGTCTCTTCTCAATGACATTTATTAGTCACTAATACAAAACATATCACAATGATTCTTTACAAATGTATATTCCAACATACTCACATGACTTATATTGCTTACAAAAATGTGAAGATGTTGCCTCTCTGGTGTTGCAAGTAGCCTCCAATAACTTTGTTCCAGCTCTAGTCATGTGACTTGACATAAACATGCAATTAACCAAATATGGATATACTAAAGAACTAAGCTTGTTTAACAACCAAATTTGATCCAAAATGGATACATGTTGACATTCAGACTTCACAAAATGTTTGAAGCCAACTTGCAAGATCTATATTTGTAGAATACAAAAGACATCCCAGCAAATGTCATGCGTATATCAATGTATTCACGTCCATGCACAAGATGTGTGGGAGCAACAATATTTGATACAAGCACTATTTAAAAACGTTTTTGAAGCAAAAAAATAAAATCATGCTTTTGTAGTCTATATCCTTGTAAGAACATCTAAATAACCATCTTCTAATTGCAATAAAAGTGGACATGAGCCCATGGTGAGCCTCAATCTTTATATGGATAATTTTGTGACTCTTGTATGGCTAATGGAGACCATCTATAAGTGTGACTTGTATGACATCTCTGAGAACCTTTTGAAAAAAGAAACAAACTTTTGTACATGACATGTGTGAGAGTTCTATCTATATCATTGACATAAAGCATAGACAACCATGTTCTTTGCTAATGGGCTTTGAATCCTAAGTAGGATGTTTAAAAAATGTTCATTTTTCATTTTATGCAATGAATAAGTTTTTTCTATTAACAAACTATAAGTTGTTCACATCTCAACTAAAACTGACACATACTTGTAGAGGTTAAAGGTTTTGGATGGTTTTGGCCAATCCACGCCAAAACTATAGATTTCCAAATCCAAATTAAAAAATTAGAACCTTTTATTAACTTAAGCTATACAAAGCAACATGCCTAATCTAAAATATTAAATATCTTTATAATGGGATATTCTTAGCTAAAATTATAGATGGATGAAGTTTTATTTTCAATTCATCCTTCAAGACTTTGTCCAACATTTTCTTCTAGCCTATAAGTCTAAATTCAAGATTACTTTCAAAATTGGATTCTAAATGTCACTTAAATTTAAAATTTCTTTTTCGACTAAAAGTAGATAAATTTTGAGATTTTAAATCTTAAAATAGAACTTTTGATTCTATCTTTCTTAATTATATCTATTTTATAAAGAGTGATATGCTACTAGGAATCTCTAGAAATTACCTAAATGATTTTGAATTCAAAGTTGGATTTTAGTGAATTCTTAAAGGTCTTAGTTACCTAAACCTCTTATTTCTAACATATATGGTTTCTATGAGAAGAAAACTAACAAAGTGCCAAATTTAAGGACATGCCTCTGAATTAATTTCCACTACATTCTCATTCTCCAATACACATACTATAAAAGTATCATGAGGCCAGCCTTCATCCATTTCTATTGTGTTTTCTATCTCTTTATAAATAGCTTAAATAACAACTTCTACAACAAGGTGTATAAATTCTATCTATAATCTAATTTTTTTTCAACCTACGACCTTTTTCTTTATACTTCCCMAAATGAATTTCTTCAACTTATTTTCTATATTTTTTATTTTATTTTTTCCTCTATTTTTTGGTATATTTTAGAATTGCAATCTTCGACTTCTATTCAAGCTTCTATTACTACTAATTGATTTATAATTCATTAAGATACAAATGATTGTGATGAAACGAGCATCATGTAGTGCTAACTAAGTATTTACTTAAAGACCTTACATCTTCCTTTGGTCAACTATGCATATTATAATCAACAATCTTGGTTTAACATGTAATCAAACTCTTGTAAGAGAATCAAATTAGTCTCCTTATTACACCCAAAACTTTGAGTAGCAACTTGGAACTTATATTTATACCTCACACACTTAGACTTTCAACACAAATGGCCACTACCCACTTACTCTTATTCCATGGCCTTTCCAATATGGATTTTTCTCAAATTCCTTTTTCTCCTCCTTGTATTAGATTTTTTTCAAGCTTTAAGTTGTGTTTTTCTAAACTCCACAAGCTTCAATGTAAATAATTAGCTTAAATACATTAGATTTCACTTTGTATTAACTAGTCTAATAAGCTTTCAATTTGTATGGGCCAYCACAATCAATCAATCAAATCACTCATAGCAAGTCCCAATAGTGGGTCAAGGTACTCTTAGTTTGAGCAGTGGATTTTCAAGCTTTGAGCCACTTTGGTGCTCCACATTGTTTATAGGCCTTTATTCCTCTCTAATTTCCCCCCTAAATTCTTAAAAAAATTATTTAATTGTCTTTTGTTTTTAATTGCTTTGTTTTTCTATAATTTTCTATAAATTCCATGAAAAAGTTAAATATACTAATTTAAATATATAAAAATGCCACTCCAAATTATTTTACATCAATAATAGATACTTTGCAGAACTAACTGGTTTTTAAAAGTCAAAATCACGCTTTAAACCCAAGGAATGGTTGCTAGGACCAAAAGACCCATCATAAATTGCCCACCTTTTCCTTGGGCTCCATCAAAAGAAAAAAAAATAATAATTACCAAAGAAATGTGACTATAAAATATGACTGCCGCGAAAATATAACTGAAGTGAAAATATGACTGGCAAATATGATTGGCACTCTTTAAACATGTTCCCTACCCCAATTTTCCTTGGGTTGCCTAAAAAAAATATGACTACCAAAAAAATGTGACTACAAAATATAATTGAGGTAAAAATATGACGAGGCACTCTCCAAACATGTTCCCTACCCAAATTTTCTTTGGGCTGCTCCAAAAGAAAAAAATGTCACTACGATGGAGATATGACTACAAAATATGATTGACGAAAAAATATGACTGCCACGTATGACTGGTTGTTCTCCAAACATGTTATCCATCGTTCTCTATGAAGTATTTTGGCATTCCCAATGATTGTATATACGTCCATGAAGTACAAGGCCAAAATATAATTGGCAATCATATTTGCAATCATATTTATTTTCAATTTGTTGGCCTCCAAGAATATGACTGCAAGTAGTCATATTTTCACAACCATAAAATACCCATTTTGTTGTTGTGGAAACTATTTTTGAATATTACAAAAATAATAATGCATGATGTATATTAGACATGAGTACCTTGCCTATGAATTTTGGGTCATTTGGAGCTCAAACACAAAAGTTATGGCCAATAAACAGATCAGTAAGAGATGTGTGACAGAAAATGGAAATGGTGCATGTATTTCATGCAGTCAGCTTGCAAGGCATGTTTAGCACAAGACAATTCTGTAAAACAGTTTAAATAATATTTTTAGAATATTTTTTAAAATTTGAAATTTAAAAAAAAAATAAAATTATAGAATATTCAAATCTAATGCTGCACTAAGGTAGAAGCACCAATAGACTTTCATTTAAGCAATTTTAGAATAGATTGTTAGTAGTATGAAGGCATGGAATTTTTTTCCATGTAGGAAGATAGGAAATATGGGGATTGAAAAATATTCAAAATTCTATTCCCAAATTGAAATTCTTATGAATTTTGGAAACCCAAAAGGCCATTTCACATATAATCGATTTCTAGAGTCTTTCAAATTTGATCATTCCATAATTACTTTCTTACTCACTCATTCCTACTTTCTTGCTCACTACTGAACATGCGTCATAGCCTTATCAGTTCCAACCTTGAAAAAGACCAAAAAAATACATTCCAAGCTTCAGTTGGAATTATCTTCCAACCTTGGTTGAAATTACTACAATTCTATAGGTTCAAGTATTGGACGTGATTGACAATTGGTGCTTTTACCTTAATATGATC
Source organism: Pleurozium schreberi (assembly GCA_006891605.1). Taxonomy (NCBI): domain Eukaryota; kingdom Viridiplantae; phylum Streptophyta; class Bryopsida; order Hypnales; family Hylocomiaceae; genus Pleurozium; species Pleurozium schreberi. The sequence goes on along the minus strand of VACF01000531.1, from coordinate 150,731 downwards.
ACATTAAATTACTATTTCTAAATTTTTTTTATGAAAATATTTAAATATTCAAAAAATATTTAAATAGTCTAAAATAGTTTTAGATGTTTTTTATTATATTTTTTGAATCTTTTAATTTAATTTAATTTAATTTTTAATTGTGGTCAATATACAATATTGATGATGAATAGTGTCCAATACCCATTAAAAGGGTTGTGAGTTCCATTGTAGAGAACTCTTCAAAGGGAAGTAGCCCTTGTAAGAGCTCATTTTTTTCCAATGCATGATGACATTGACAAGACATTGAGAGTTGAAATGATGGATTTCAATATACGGAACCAATCTAGCAATAATAAAACTTGGAAGACATGGAATGAGATGACCACTCTCACATGGGCACTAGCAAACCCTATATGCACACTCGAGGGAAATGAAATTATTATGGGGTATATGTGTCAGTTCAAAAAATAGTAGAATCTATTGAAAAATATAGTCTTAATGAAAACATAGTAGTTTCTTTAAAGCGATGTTTGAGGGTAATGTGTCCTTTTCAGGTTCCTTTATTGACTTGACTTTTCTTCCATTTATCTATTCACAATTATATAGCGGCTTTGTTCATAGAATTTGCCTTGGTGACATGACGACTATGTTTGTAGGGCTATTTTGGTGACATGGCATTTGGCTTTCAATGCTCTCAAACCTCTTATGGACAAGGGATGCAAAAGAATTGTGCTTGCTTGGAAGAAATGAAAAAAAAAATACTGCATCAAAAGCTACAAACCCCAAAAAATGTAAGGGCCACTCTAATTGCTAGACTTGTCTGTTGCAAAGTGAGTTTGGATTGAGTATAGTGAGTGGGAAGAGTGTTGTTGTTTTTTGATTTTCAGACCAATGGTTATGCCACCTTTCTTTCAAGAAGGTTTTGAGTTTCTTAGCTCTTTCATTTAGGGGTAGGCTTGAATTGAAGGAGGACAATTTCAATACGCAATTTTGCGTGTGTAATTTTTGTAGGTGCTTGGCTTTGCACAACAGATGAGATGAGATTTTGGAATCATTGTGGCAACATTGTGTAGAATCATGATGACACTCTAACATTTTTTAACACATTAACCCTTTTTTTTCCTTTCAATAGGCTTAAAGCTGCCCATTCTTTTTAGGCAATTGGAGCATTCAAATGCCTAAAAAAAAACATTGAGTGGTAGAGATAAGCACGCCACAAGGCTGTGCTAGAAAAAAAAAATTGGAGTATCTATTAGAAATGTTTCTATAAATGTTTCTATAGAAGAGCTTCACTCATGAGTACTATGTAGAAATGCAAAAATAGTCAAAAGACTCGTTGGCCAAGTTCCTTGCGTCCCTTGTGGGTAGGCATGTGTGAACGCCCTATGAGATCCGAGATTCGGAGGATGTCGTGAGCGGCAGCTRGTCGCTGGAGTTTCGGGTCCGGCGAGCTCGGATCTTTGCCGCGGCGTGACTGCCTGATGACGCGACGATTCTCGCTGCGAGGGCATTGATACGAGGAGGAAATCCAGGCAAAAGGACGGACGGACGGCCACTTTCCTGTTGAATGTGATCCCCAAGAAAAAAAAAAAACAGGCAGGCCGAAGGGCGGTCTGGASGCTGGACGCGCGGGGATGGATGGATAGACTTCCTCCCCATAAAAAAATTTATGTAAAAACTCCCAGCCTTTCCTGCGTCTTCCGCAAGGAAACTTTGCGACCCAGACAATTGCGAAATTATCCTGGCGAATGGTGGACGCGGCTTTTTCACGCCTCCTTGGACGGATACTGTTGTACTGTTGGGTGTCTGTTTGTCTGGGCCGGTGCCGAAGCTTTAAGGGCGGATGAGCTCATGGCGTGTCATCGTTGCTGTAACTCCTTGTTGTTGCTGGAGTCATTTGCTGGCTGGAAATAGCTTCCAAACAAGCGACGAGACGGACGCTTCAGGGATCRGAGTGGCCCCATCTCCATCTTCTTGCCGACCGACCGGGACTGCTCACTGCTGCTAGCTGCCTCTTCTTCTTTGTTGGCAGGCTTTGCAGTCTGCACTCTTCAAGACCTCAAGTCCGTCGTGACGGAGGTACGGTTCATGACTTGAAGATCCACTCTATCTGACTGATGACTTCATGGCTCCGTGTCATGGTTTTTGATGTATTGAGAGGTTCTCAGTTCTCGATCCGAGGGCTTATTAGTTGGGGATGGAGGGGGGTGGAGGGGAAGGTTTTAATGGGCTTTTGTGCAGGCGAGGAATCTTGGTCGGGAGATTCTCTCTGTGTGTGCTTGTAAGTGTGTGAGGAGGTGGCGTGTCGCGAATTTGMGTTGGGTTTGCTTTGGATAGAGTTGATTTGGGTATGATTTGGTTTGAGGGTGATCAGTGAGATTTTTGGTTTGGGAGCTTAGGAGGGGGACGTGACAAGGAGACTCGATTCGGCGAGTGTTGGATAGGAATTGCGGGGAAGAGGGTGGAGTGGGTGGCAAGTTTGTTCAATTTTGCTCTGCAATGCGAGATTCCATTGCTAGTCTTCCCGGGGCTCTGGAAAAGTTGAGGAAAGGGTTTGAGTTAGATCGGAAGTTTGAGATGATGTCGAGATAGTGATCATTTTTTATGTCGTGGAGTCATGGCAGAAGTTATGTACTTTTGGTGCGTGCCGGCTTGTTAATATTTTTTTCTTTTCTTTTTCCTGTCACAATGACTGTGGGCTTCAAATTCGTACTTTCACAATTTCTGAATCCTACATCGTGCACGGAGTTTGTTCTGAACATCCTTCAATTTTCCGAATTTGCTCCAGAATACTAGATCTCAATTTGTAGTGGATAGAGACTAGTCTGTTGTCGTTTAAGTAGCCATGGTGAGTGCTACCTTCAGGTTTGGTAGTCTCTCTCTTATCGTTTCGTTTGTGTAAATTCGTGAAAGTAGTTGAGGTAGAYKCTAGGGTTTTGGAAGYYTTTAATTCCATCTCTACCACGTCTTCCTTGCAAACTGGAGCATTGATCTACGAATTGTAGTCCATCGATGCAGAATCATCTTGTTTCTTTGTTTGTCTTTCTCTTGTGCAATGATCTACGAACCCAACCTTATGATCATGGAAGTTCAGGTTTTCGTACGAGGTGTACGAGGTGTCTCAAGCCGGCCCTTGTGAACTTTGGTGCTATGAACGTCGTCACTATGAAGCGACACATGCTGCGTCTGATGTGCTGAGGAGAAGCTCAGACAAATGCGATTCTGAGGCAGAAGATGGCCGCCATGGACGCAGAAGAATCTGCCAACATAGTTCTCGAAGCTGACGACTTCTTCGGAATTCCTCCAGTTGCATWTGGCTTCTACGAAGGTCCATCGGCGCAGGACAATGATTGGGGACGTCAGGGTTTAACACAATGGTTCGATGGCGCCATTGATGGTGAAGGAGGAGCGGCGGGCGTGGAATTCGTCGACCCTCACAATTGGAGTTTTGCTGTGGAGGACGCAACACCAGCCGTGGGGGGCTACGAGAATCTTTGGTCGGGGATCGAGGAGCCCGTGGTCCTTGGGAGTCGCTCCCAAYTAGACCCTGACCTTGCTCGCTACACTCGGGAAGTGGAAAACCCTCAGGGAGGATCGACTGTAAGTATTAGTGCTGCCGACATACTGCACCTTCCGCTGATGCGAAATAAACCGCAACATTCWGTGGTGAGCTATTCAACTTGGTCAGATGTTCACGCATCGCAGGCGAGGAGCTATGCGCAAGCTGGTAACATTTCCAATGGCCCTACGCCTTTCTTGACCCGACAGCTGGAAGTCCCCGAGGATGAGCGAGACGTAGAGGAGATGCTACACAGTCAAGCGGGTTCCATCGACCTGGCCATGGAGATTTTGTCCGACGGTGTCACGAGTATCAGTTTGGGAGAGGAATCCGACGACGACGACTCGCATGAGATTGTCTCGTACATGGGATACCAATCGAAYTCTCCACATGAAATCTCGCAGGGGCCAACGCAGTATAGATTGGCGCGTCCGGGATCGGGTGGTGTTGTGCGGGAGAAGATGATGTACGAGTGGCTACACAAAACTGATTCGGCGGTCATCATTTCTGACGAAAGCAAGCGGAGGGAAATGGAGAGGCTATCGATGGGAACCGGGCCGCGTGATGTGATGCAACCACTCGAAGTTCGTCAACAACCGGGTGATTCACGGTGGGCGGAGCAGCTCCTAAACCTTTGCGCCGGCGCCATAGCCAGCAGGAACATTGGGCGAACTCAGCATCTCATGTGGGTCTTGAACGAGTTGGCATCATTTTTTGGCGATGGAAACCAGAGACTAGCCGCCTACGGCCTCAAGGCGCTCTTCTGCAAAATCACGGGAGGAAAGGAGGCAGCAGCAACGTGGATGCGGCCATTCCATCATCAAGAAAAGACGCTTGGCCCTAAGGCAGTGCATCGTGCTCTGGTGACGTTCCATGAATTCAATGTGTTTCACCAAATCGCGTACACCGTGACCAATGAGACACTTCTTGAAGTTTTTGCGGGGAAGAGCCATCTGCATATTGTCGATGTCGGCATCATCAAAGGCTTGCAATGGCCTATCCTCATCGACGCGCTCTCCAATCGACAGGGCGGACCTCCTTCGAAGTTGAGGATCACCACCATCAGMCATCAGAATGTAGACGTGCAGGGTGCTGGGAACAACCAAGTAGACGCCGATTCCGCGGATTTCATGAARCGACTGGTAACCTTTGCTAAAGTTCTTGGTCTCGACTGCGAGCTCGACATGTATGTAGGTCCTCTCGAGTCTATTACGAAGGAGAATCTGAAGCTTGAAGAAGGAGAGGTACAGCAATGATCCAAACACGCAACCCTAATTTGGATCTGCTTGACTTCCGAATTGACCAGGATATCCCTCCTTTGATGATTTTTTTGTCCCTCYTTTTTGCTGCTCTTCATTTCACAACACCCTTTGATGAATCTCTCCTGGTGTGTGTAAGCAGGTTTTGGCGGTTTGCTGTCAATTTCGTTTGCACAGATTGTCCAACTTGCTCTCTAGCCCGGACGCGCGGCTGTCTCCCCGTGACGCCTTTCTGGAATTTATGTTCACATTGCAGCCCAGTGTSCTAGTTATAAGCGAAAACGATGTCGATATGCTGTCCGAGGATTTCTTGACGCGGTTCAAGGAGGTCATCGGCTTTTGGTGGGTCTTTTTCGAGTCCACCCATTTGGCTTTCAAGGGAAGGGAGCCGGAGGCGCAACAGATTGTGGAATACGAGGCGTCGATGATCATGCTCAACGGCGTTGCATGCGAGGGGGCGAAAAGGATCGAGCGCAACGATCGCTACGAAAATTGGATGAGTCGGATCCGCCGGGTGGGGTTTGCGCCCATGTGTATAAGCGAGGACACGAAGAAGACGGTGCAAGTGCTGCTCCAGAACACCGAATCCGAGAATTGGAGCGTCATCTACTCGGCCAACACGAATTCCGTGAATTTGTCGTGGAAGGATCAGCCCGTAAACTTCACCTCGCTCTGGAAGGCGCCTAGTTGTTCCCGAAAATTATGTAAATGCAACATGCTTCACGACTAACTAGTGTATGAAAACCCTAAAACAACACTCTGTAACCCGGACTCTTTAGACTCATGAATCCCTCGTTCTTGTAGTCATACGTGTCGATCGATTTGCTAGCCAAGATGTCTTTCATGCCRCTCACAAGACATTGATTTCCTCGAAAAGCAAACAGATTCTCTCGCTTCGAAGTCGACGGACTTCCATTATTCTCTGAGAGACAATCTCTGAGAGATTGTCAAGAATTAGGTCAAACCCAGCTGCAGTTCCGAGGATTAAGTTAGCGGGCGTTGCAAACGGATTGTCAAGGATTCAATCTTTGTGTAAGCTTAGCTACTGCTAAGTAACATACTGTTATGGAAGTTCCCAATGGCCATGGCCTGGACCAGAATATTATTTGCTGCTTTAACCACGTATGGACCCGGTCGCCCGGGGTAGTTACATATCTATTTTATTACTGCGTGTGACACAAATTGATCAGTCACACTATATTAAATTAGTGTTGGCTAAATACGGCTACAAAAGTAAGTTGCTGTGACTCCACTTTCGCAGGTTACACTAGTTTGTACTCTGGACAAATCGTTTAAATTTTGAAAAATTACTTTTGATATAAAAAAATTTGAAGGAAAATTCATGATAAGTAGTACAAACTTACTATGAGGAGSTAAAAAATTCAACCAAATTTTGCAAAAAGCGGGTCTTCGTAAGAACATGGTTCTATACATTGGCTTGTTATTTTCAATTTGAGCTAGTACTGATCACCTTTATTGTGCATCGCTTGTTTATCTAATTGAGGCTAGACTTTTTTAGACTTCGTCTCCAGCCTTGTCATGTTGCACCAAACTCTGCAAGAAATTCACCAGCATTTACTATAAATCTTTACTATGAAGTTTGAATTCCTACCTAATAAACTTGTAAGGAAAATAATTCACCAAATTTTGTTCAATTTTTCAAAATAATTGTGTGGGTGAGAAAGTAAACTTGACATAGTTCATTTTGTTAGTGGAAATGAAACAATAAATGGGTAAAAATATTGGTCAAGGGCCTTTGAGGGGTTAAGTTATGGTACAATCACCTATTACCGACCACTTAAGCATTATGTGCATGATTTGGAGCATTAGAAGGCAATATAAAATTTCTACCTTGTAGAAACATAGAAATCACATGAAAATTGCAATTTTTTTGGTAATTCTCTACCTTGAATTGAAACTATTGTGAGTTTTGGAAGTTGATCTAGACCCATCTCCACTGATACATAGATTCTTTTAAAACTGCTCATTCAAAGACTACTTTGGCTCACAAAACCAAGCATATGTGTCATGATACAGATGGTTAGAAGTTGGTTAAAAACCAAGACTTGATGATTAGAAAGCAATCGTAGTCTCTATTGAATTTCCAAGCAACAATATATAGGCCATTGGGGCCCAATTGGTAATGGGTGGTTCTACCATAGCTACATTGAATAGGGGTTTTAAAGGGGGACGTAAAATTTGTAGATGTTTGAAACATGATATACAAATCTCTGACATTTCACTAACTATTTATAAACAGCAAAGGTGGATATTTATATAGTGTGAAATGTCTATTAATTAGTCTGAGTCCCCTTAATACCCCTATTCAGTGTAGAACATTCTCCTTAACTTTGATTCTTTCTTACCCCGCCTTTTCTATTTCTGTCGTGCCTCCACGATTTCTGCTCGCACGCCTGACAGTCTGCGGGCTCGCTTGCGTCGAACGCCGTGCACGCACATGTGTCCTTGCTTCAGGCTGGAATCCCAAGAACAAGATTACTGGCTCACTATCGGTAGGAGATCACTATGTACAGTACAGATTCCCTGCAGGCGCTGAGTTCTGATTAAGTTAGGATTAAGTTAGGATTAAGTTAGGATTAGAATTTGATTTGTTCTCGGACGCTCCGTCCTGTGTGGAAATCTGGCGGTGATTTCGCGGTCACAATGACGAAGGCAAGGTATGTAAAATCTGGTTATGAGACTGACGCTAAGCATCTGATGCGTGCATTTAGGCAGAAATCGTTTGGCAGTTTGCTGTTAACAACTCATTAACAAGGTACAGTTGAAAATAGAAGAGAGGCGAGCCGGAATCCCATACTCCGGGCGTTCTTGCTATAATTACATCAGGCGGTTAAATTGTCAACCAAAAGAATCACATATTCGATTGAAAGGCCGGCTGTAGCTCCAGCTCTAACGTCGGACAGTATTCGGAATGTACGTTGGAAAGTGACCCACGGCATACGTCCGGTCGTCTAGGGTTCTGTTTTTCCCTCTTGTACGTCATTGTGTTGTTCATTTGGAGCTTCGGCACCAGGTTTTGAAGAGTCTTTTTAATAGGTTTYAAGGATCTCCTCATTGAAATTTCAGATTCGCTCACGTAATACGATCGAGAGTTAGGAACAGCGGACAGGTGGACCGGATCGCATGGATCTTGTTTTTTTTTCGGTTTTGACGTCACCCAAATTCCGCAATAGCACGTGCCACCCGAACTGGCTTGACCGTGTCACCGTGATTCGATGACGCCGGTGCTGAAGCTTTATTACCCGTAGTTCCGTAGTTGTGACTTGTAACAGTACGGACTTCATCGTGACAACTCATGCGCATCTTTTGTTGCAATGATCTACAGGAATCGTGCAACCAATATGGAATTTCGAAGTTAAAAAATGTAAGTACGTACTGTACGAAGAAAGTTGCAGGGACGTGCATCATCAATGGCRATTCGTTCTGGCCAGCTAGAGATTAAATTTCTTTTGTTTCTTTTTCGGCCAGCGGTACATCTRTTGTCAGAAAGTTCTCCACTCTCTGCAATCATCTCGCAAAAATAATTTTCTTACACAAACGTGAGTGGCATGGCTGCTAGCTAATCCACTACATCTGATACGTCATCCCGGAAGTGAGAAGCTCATTTAATTATCTCACAAGAGATACATACAGATTCTTAGTTGCGCTGCCTAATATTTATTAAAAACATCGAACAAGAAGTAGGAAATTGAAGAGCATTTGGAAAGCAGGCACATGCTCTAACGAGTTCCTGGCACGTCGTGATTGAAGGCATGGTTTCAGAACGACGGCATGGACGACATTCACAGGTCTATCATGCACAYCGAAGCCAGCGGAGAAGAAAACTTCGGCAAGAATCTGTTTGTAGGGAGAAATAGGATCTCAGAACAAGCAGCCTGCGCGGTCGATCTGCACATGGCTTCACAGTCAGGAGCTATCATAGTACCAGACCGTTGGAAGGTCCTGCGTCTCACCCATTATCCCCTGTTCACCGTTGAGAATCTTGCGAAACTAACCACTTCTCGTAAGGCAGAGGATACTATTGACATCAATTCAGGCATTTGAACCAAATATCTTGGAGCGTATTTTTCGAGAGCTCAGTATAGAGCTCAGGAGGGATCACTTTGAGCACAGGAGGCAAAATCTGTTCCAAGGTAAAATCTCTATCACTATGTACAAGTTCTTTATGCAATCATTTGAACTGGGTTCACCCAAAATCACTTCTCTCACCTTCAACCCTAGAAACAGAGCAGCAGACGRACGAAGCTTCCCAATTCGGTTTCSGCGAMGAATGCAGACCTCCTCTTCAGATCAAGATCTGGCGTGCACTATTCCAAGGAACACAACTTGCAGCAGAAGCATTTGTTAAGTTAGTCATTTGAGAACTCACTGTCAAGYTCCGGTCTTTCWGAATTTGTTTTTGGAGTCTACWGTCATSCAGAGTGGCCCTGAGTTGTTTGTATGTTGAACTAAAAGAGAGTTTGGTATATTTTTCTGCATTGTTTTTGAGGTAGTTGTTGCTACCCATGTTGCAAAATTAAAGATCTCGGTCCTTTTCACTTCTTCGACGAGATCAATGCATTGCCTGAGCCCTTGAGTTAGTGAGTTTGTCCATGCATCGACTGTTGTTTCTTTCCGAWCTKTSAAAAAAATTATTTATTGCAACCTCAAGAACCAGTCACTGATTTGCACATAACAACCGAATTGCATGACTGTATGTGCAGGCAATGGAGGCAGCTTGAAATGTCAACTACGGTGGAAACACCTAGCCATTGAAATTATGAAGGTTCAAAAAAATTTGATTTTTTGGGTATGGCATGTAATTTCTATGAATTTTCAAAGTGGAAGTTCCCTGGATCACTTCAACCGTTGAATTGATGGATATAAAACCAAAATCTGACAAAATTAGCAGTCAACTAATTGCAATAAAGTAAGGGAATAGTTTAGGGACACTTTAATGGTAGTCTAGGGATACACTTTGAGGGAGATCTATTGTATATGAATGGATATAAGGATATCAGTTTGCAATGGATGTTTTTTACCTTAAAGCTCTGCAATCCTTCATCAAAAGTTGCAACTTGAGTTTTTGTTGCAAACCAACCAACAATTGACTCTACAAGGTAGAAACATCCATAACCATCCTTGTACCCATTCATGCACAGTAGATTTTCTTTGAAGTGTCCTTAGATTTCCATTAAAAAAATTCTCTAAAAAGTGTMATTAAACCATCCCCTTGCTTAATTGCAATTAATTGAGTGCTTATTTTGTCAGATTTTGGTTTTAAGTCCAACTATATGACAGTTTCAGTGGTCTAGGGAATCCCCACTTTGAAAATTCATAGAAATTAGTAAATTACATACCATATCTGAAAAATCAATTTTTTTTAACATTCATGATATTCAATTGTTAATACTACACAAATATCATTTTTAGGAAAAAAAATGCCTCCACAACTATGTTGAATTGCTTATATCGATGATTCTAGGTGTTTCCACCATAGTCAAGCTCCACAAATTGGCTACAATATTTACTATTGGGTTTATAAATATACATTTGTTCATGAAAAATTGAGGTGTGGAATATGTGCAAATAAATTCGGATCACACCAAAACCTTCTTCCCAACTTCAAATTATAGAGCACTAACTCGGGGGGTAGTGAGCGGTAGCAATAGAAAACTACGTGCGAACAAATGATAGGGTGCCTAAAAAACATTTGAGATAAAAATTATAATTTGTTTTTTAATACTATAGGGTACTAAAATGGATTGACATGTCTTCAAACTACTATAGGGTATAGAAAAATAGGTCCAATTAGAAAAAAATTAGACCTAGGATACCCCCCTTTTTATTCTTTTTTTTGGCCAAAAGTATTAAATGTTGCTGCCTTGTGAGTGGCATATTGAAAGTAATCAATAATTTTATAGACTTTACTCATTTCTACAGTAGCCGTTGGTTAAGTGGCTAGCATTTAATTTTGTCATTTCATTTCATTTCGAAAATTGGCGCCCTGTTTGTTCCAGGTCCGCTCTGGGGTTTGGGACAGGGGATCGCGTAGACACTGGCGGGCCAGTCTTTTCCTTCTCACTATTCTGTGCTTGCGGTGTGTTTGCGGACTCAAGGTGACGGTTTAGGGTTCAGGCAAAGATGGCGCTCAGTTTCAAGACGAAGCTGTTTTCCCTCGCAGACGAGAACACGCGTCCGGAGCTCCTCAATCCTTTCTTCTGTCAAGCTGGCGACACTTATGACGAGTTGCGATTGCGTCTGGAGGAGGGCGGGTGCGTTGATTGGGCGTTTGAGTTTTGGGACATTGAGGATCAATGTGGCATCCGGAAGAAGTTCGAGGCGATGAATCTTGTCACGGAACGCATTTACGTGATCCCTGCGGTGGAGGAAGACGGGGGTGGACCTGGAAAGCGATGTCGTCAAGAGATCTGTGGCGAAACCGGGAGCAATGATTTTGTGGCGCCCCCCGACTTGGAGTTCCCCGATGCGCAGGAGTTCGAAGTTGCTGCCGACTTGACGTTGCAGGAGGCAGAAGTGGGTTTAGGTTTTTCCCCTGAAGAGCTTCCAGACAATGGCAGTCTRCTTCAATCCCAAATCCTTTCTAGTGAGATCATGGAGAATTATACAAGCGCTGCTGCGAAGCTTACGAGGGAGCTGCAGTCCATGGATTTTGGTGACCATCTCTGGAAGCTGAAGACCTACGATCAGCATGGCATTGCAGTCGTCAAGATCTTCTGCGTGGAGTGCAACAAAGAAATCGGGGGTACAAGCGGTGATCACAGCCGGTATGGCATACAGAACCTATTCACGAATTTCAAGAAATCGCACTTGCATTTAGCTCTTCACATCAAGCAGTGGTGCAAGAGGAGGGACATTCTGTACAGTGATCACCCAAAGAAGGAGGGCAACTCGAAGAAACCCGTCATTTATACAGCAGCAGACCACAAGCGTCTCGTGGAGGAAGGTGTCAGCGTTCTTCAAAGCGTAAATGACTCCATCTCTTTAGTTGATCCTCCGCTTGTTGTAGTAGGAGATGTAGGAAGTTCTCAGTTCAAGTCTTTCTGGTTCAAGGTGCGCTGTAAAATCGACGGAGAAATAATGTACCTGTGCCCGCAGAAGGGGAACCTCAGAGCTAACTTAGAGAATCACGTCCATGGGCTCATGCATACCAAGTGTTGTGAAGATCTGGCTGCGTCAAATAGTTCCTCTAAGAAATCAAGTGCAGTCAGCTTGGAAAAACGGGGGAGACCTACCGCAAGGTCGAGATCCACCACTGGAAATCAACGCGACTTGCATTCTTGGTTCACCAGTTCGGGCAGTGCAGATACCAAAACATCAGGCGAAGCTCCGTCAAGTCTGCACTCAGACTCCATCTTCTCATTGTTGTGCTGGGGATTTAGGAAGAAATCGTTGAATACGGTGGGAAGAGCTATAGAGTGGATTCATTGCTCAATGATCCGAAGCCTGGATTGTTGTAGATAGCGGAGCCCAGCACAACTGCAGATTTCCTATTCAAAAGTGAAACTGTCATTGTGAGGGGTTGCTTCCGCCATGCACACTGCAAACGTATGTGTGGCACAGGAGAGCCGTTCACAAATTTCACTTGCTGTAAGTGTAGAGAGATTGAGCAGTCCACAGATTTCAGACTTAGGGTGCTTAGGGAAGGTCGTGCTCTTGTTAAGCGCGGCTCTAGGGATACACAGTGTGGAAGAAGGGTAGACTACTTGTCATCCCTTGAATTGGGCGCACACTCTAGGACTTTAGCTAGGAAATATCGTGAGGAAAAGGCCAGGCACTAGCTTATGAAGTCTAGGGTTGCCCAATTGAAAGTAAGTCACCGTGGTCTAAAACTTAGTGCCGTAGAAAGTTTTAATAGAAAGGATGTTCTATCCTTCTGTAACAACATTTTGGCGGCTCACAGAACCAACGCCTTTGGGGAAAGTCAGCTTTGTGGGACTTCCTCAGGGATGTTGTCACAAACTTGAATCGTGTGAGGCAAGGTCACAAATTCTCAAAAAAATACAAAATCATTTGCACAAGCTATGAGGATCTATGGAGGCAGGCGAATGTGTGATTTGTTTTCCTTGAATTTTCCTTGAATTTTATAGCCCGGTCGGTTTATGAGCCTCCTACCATAGTAGTATTGACTACACTTTTTTCTTAAGTTCTAGTTGTAAGTTGTCATTACTGGAAGAAAAAAAACCAAGTTTGAACGGAATGGACTATAGGACAGAATTTGTAGTAGATTTTTTTTTTTTTTCTAAATAACCATACCATTTATTCATATGAATTTAGATTTATAAGTAATGCAAGCCCCTTCTCTAATAACCCTAAGTAGAAAATTATATAATGATAGCATGTTTAAAAAAATAATAATAATAATAATGCCCCCCCTAAAAAATACTTGGCGTTCGCACCTATCCCCTTTTTTTTTTTTGACCCCCCCCCCCCCCCCCCCCCCCCCCGAGAGCACTAATGAGCAGATTTAGCATTTTTGTTGGTGAAATTTCAATTTTCACATCTCTTTTTGATGGATCTTAAACAATGAAGTGATGCTATGAGGAACTTTAGGGGGGGAAGAATGAATTATTTTGTTTCAAATATGCATTCTTGAAATTCCATACAAAGGCAACCCTCATGAGGTTGTCGCTACACCTAAAATCACCTGAATAAGCGTCTAAGCATGATCCCTGTTAGTACATTGTTATAATTTTTTGTTGAATCTTGTAAGCAATGAAAAGCTAATTTTAGATCCTATTAACGGGTCATTGCAAGAAACACTTGCTGGGTTTGGCTCAAAATGGACATAGTACTGGAGTACTATGATTTTTGGAATAATTTTTTTTAAATGAAGTATAATATGGATTGTTTGTAAAGCATTGAAAATAGCATGTCTCTCAAAGTTTAGACTGGGCTAGAACACTTTATCTTTAAAGGTTATGCATGAAAAAAGAACGATGCAAAATACCAAGAAATTGAATACTTTGAGGTTTGATTTTTCTAAAATAGTAAAAGAATTTAAAAATTAAAATAAAATAAGCATTTTTTTCTAACTTGATGATTCTCCTCCTCAACCATTTTCATCTTTGGAAAAAAATTGAATTCTTTGCACTTGCACAAAGGTAGTGCATGTTAATCACATGTGGAAGGTGGAAAATTTACTATTTATAGAAAGTCTCTTTGTGGGCTTGTATAACTTTAGAAGACGTCTTTGTATTTCAATTTTGAGCTTCAAATTTTCATTTTTGGGTCAAAACTAGAATCGAAAACCTCAAAATGGTTAGGTAAACATCCAATTGGAGGTTGATTCAAAATAATAAAATAATTTTCTTAAATGCAAAAAATTATTTAATGTCTACTTAGATGTACTATCTCCTTAAATTAGGTTGACTATTTATTTTGTTTTGTTTTGTTTGTTATGTTGAGRTCTCTTGGACCGTGTGTCCATTGATTGCATTCTTGGTACCATCCGAAAGCTCTTGGCAAGGAGGGGTGCACAAGCTAGCGTTTAAATCTACTATGTGAAAGTTATTGAATTTTGGAGTTTTTATGAATTAAAACATTAGAAGTTACTTTTACTTCTATTAATTTGGCTATGGCAATGGCACAAGGTTCACTAGTCATCTATACCTTATGTTAGCTTGTTTTGTTTTGTTTGTTTATTACGTAGTACAATGAGATTTACAAGATAGTGCATCCCTCTGGTTGTATTTTTTAGTACCGTTGGAAAGTCCATTGCTAGAAAAGGTGCATGGGCTATGTTTTGTGGCGTTCTGACTCAAAGTATAAAAATCATTCAATTTTGGAGTTTTTATGAATAAAAAAATTATTTTTAGTTTTCTTTTGGATGTGGCAACAATACAGGGCACACTTATTATGAGGTTTTGATGTACAATACAAAATATCAAAATCAACACAAGAAGTGCAAAAACTGCATTACTGATTGCATATCAAGCTATTAGCACCCCCTAATGGCCCAATCTATCTTATACCTAAATTATATTTTTTTATTTTGTTTATTGTTATGGTGAGATTTCCGAAACCGTGCATCCCTTAGTTGCATTCTTGATACTGTCAAATAGTTCTCTGTGAAGGAAGGGTGCATGGACTTTGTTTTATGACATTTGGATCTAAAGTGTGAAATTTATTGAATTTCAAGTTTCCAAGAATTAGAAAATTACTTTTACTTCTATTTTGGATGTGGCAAAGGCAAAGGGCACACTAGTCCATACCTTACGTCAGGCTTTTTGTTTTGTTTGTTATAGTAAGATCTCCTAGACTATGTGTCCCCCAGTCATATTCATGGTATTGTCAAAAAGCTCTTGACAAAGAAGGGTGCACAGGCTTTGTTTTGTGGTGCAAAGTATGATGGATTTCAAATTTTTTATGAATTCAAAAATTCAAAAATTAGTTTAATTTTCATTTTGGCTATGGAGCACGCTAGTGCCAATTAAGTTATTTAAGTCAGTAAGTTCAAGAGCATCATCTTCGTCAATTGCAAGATCATTCACATTGCCATCTGTCGTCCAGTGAATGGTGAAGAAGTCGGAGCCTTACTGGTAGTGTTGGCCGCCTTTCCGCAGGGTTTCTTTTTTCGAGCTTTAACCCCTTACTAAGGTTCGGGCTTCCCAAAAGTGTTTGTGCCTTGGTCAACCTCAATTGCAATTTTCAAAATAATTTTTTTTCAAAATTTGATTTTAGACTAAGAAAACGAAGCTTGAAAAGTTTTGTTTCTATTACATTTTAAAATTTTGAAAAACGTCAAAGATCGAAAGAATTATTGCAATTGAAAGCTCCATGTATTAGAATCCAAATAACCCATTATGGTGTGTTTTTCATTCATATTTTCTTTTTATGAAATGAATTTTACTTTTATAATATAAAATTATGTTTCTCATTCAACCATTCATTTATGGTAAAAATTATAGATTATTCTAAAATGTATTATAATTTACATAATTTTATTTCTAGATTTAGCCATAAAATTTTACAGTAAATTGATTTTTCCATAAAAATAATTGAAAAAATATAACATAAATAGAAAATAAATTTTTTCAATAGGAAAAAATATGAAAACTTTATACAGCAATTAAATAAAAGGATAAATTTGGTTAAATAGTTGAATTGACTTCAAGATCTTTGTTGTGGTTGTTTTGGGTGCCAAAACTTAAATAAGCAATTGAAAAAAGATTCACACTGATCTCCATTGCTACTTGTACCTCTTGAAAAAACTTCAAAAAGTTTGGGTTGTTTTTGGTATTTATGCTCATTTATGTTCATTTTTTGCAACAAAAATGATAACTATTACAATTTTTCACAATATAAATTGAAATTTCTCACAAAAATGTAGAATTCAGATTTTCAAGTAACAAAATTATAAGAGTATTATTTGAACATAGTTTCAAAGGCTGAATTTAGCTTAGACATGATAAAACCATTTTACAATGGATCACATCCTTTAGGGGTTAACCCTTAACCATCATCCATTTTGTTACCATGGAAGTTACTAGCTTGAAAAATACCAAAACCACTCATTGGAAGTCAAAGTATTGTAGAAGGTCTCTACTTTTCACTCAAAATTTTGAAGATGAAAAGTTGCACTTCTGTCCTACACAAAAAGATGCTCTCTCATTCATTGACAAGAAAACAACCTCTACGTCATTTATGGGTTAATTAAGTTGCCACAAGTCTTCATATCACTAGCACAATTYTAGAAGGATGGAGTCTAATGTATCAAAGAGTGCAAATTTTCGCCCCAAAAAACAACCATGTTGGCCTTTTTCCATGCTCACCTAAATGAAGTAAGAGTCTATTTTCATGCACCTCCCAACCCGCAATTTTGGAAGGGCCACAAGGGGTGCACATGTTCACTAATATTTCCCAACCCATCGTGGAGATCACATGTGGCTTCTAAATGAGGTGCATGCATGACAATGTTTACTGATGAGGTAGAGGCCCTTTTTGTATCTTTGAAATGGGGATCCCTACAATGAACAAAATATCTTATTGATGGCTCCTTAGCCAACCCCAATCCTAGAACTAACTGAAAGTTCCTCCCAAGCATCTAATAAGGCGTAATACCTTTGCAGCATGGAGAGGATCATTGATTAAGGTGCTTTCACACCTGATGTCAAGGCCGTGAGTAGCAGGCTTTTTACAGTGGGCCAGTGAGTGTTGATTCAGACTAGAAGAGTTATGCAAAAGCCGAGCCTACATGGAGTCTTACGTGGCGGTCTAGAAGAGTGGTGTTGAAGGAGGAGAGTTAGGAGTGAATATTTTAAGTGAAGTACTTAACAGCAATATTCAATTACGAACAAGAACTTCATGAAACGTAGATTGTAGAATGCTAGGAGCGGTTTAACTTAATCAGCCTTGACGACAGCAATTAAGGGAGTGAGGGAGCAATTGTAGCGCCGACACAAGAAAAGGTGTACCGCTCTCAACAACTTTTGTGCCGAACATGTGACATTGTCAACTTCTTCACTCCTCACAATTGTGGAAATTTCCTATGGGGCCCACTGAAGTTTTACCGCCTCTTGGTAGTATGAAACCACAGCTCCTTGATTTCCGTAAAGCTATCGTTTACTACTAATGAACTTGCCATATGCAAATACAACCATGTTTTTTGGCCTCCCTTATTACCGTGCTATCTGGCCTCCTGGGTCCACCTTCCATATAACTTCTATAATGTCCTTGTTAGCGTTCGTTGACTGCATTATTCCAATACTACCGCTCTCTTTTTAATGCCAGGTGTGCAAGCACCTTTAGGCATACAATTTTGTGTTGCAAGGTCTTCAAACCAATGTTCAAGGAGAAGTTTGACTCCAACTAGCTAGTGTCTGCAGTTTTCTAAAATAAAACATTTATTCATTGATGATCTTCAGCCACTCTTTGTAGTTTTACTTTAAAATAGAAAATATTTTGAAACAGTAATTTGTAATTTGCCTAAAGTTTTTATTTCAAATAGCAACTTGAAAAAATGAGCCACCTCATAATACACTAATTGTTGATTCTCCCTTCTTTATTTTTTTAAACTAAAATTTGAGGTTGATTATTTTGCTTGGGCCTCACATTTTTAGCATCTTTTCTAAAGCTCTCTTGAGTTCGATGAGCACATGATACAAATGGCCCACCTATTTCTTCTCATAACTATGTGGAGGGATACAAATGGAAAGCTACAAGGAAATGACAAGGATGGACACTACATGTGGTTGCCTTTTAAGGTATGGGCATCTTCAATCCACTTTGTCAACCAACCATATGCAGATTAGCTTGAAAACTATTGGAAATATTTACCAAGCTAATAGTAAAAGTTTGTTCCAAAGAAAGCTTTTTAAATAGGATTGGTCCAATAATTTCCTAATAGGCCATTGCATCCCAAAGTCTAAGTGAAAATGTCCTTAACCACAATCAATTTGTTTTCCTCATAGCTCGTAAGATAAATCTAATTACACAATTTGGTCACTCCACTCTTCAAGGCCTCAAGGGTTAAGTTAAGACTAAATTGTAATTCTTTAAATTTAACTTTGAAAGTCTCTTTCTTGATCTTTCCAAATTGGCCTTCACTACACAGCCTACCTTGATCCTTGAGCTTCCAACTCAGACAGAATCTCTACATAATACTTTGTCTCCAATTTGATTTGCACGGGTTCTTTTTGATCCTATTTGACTTCTCCACTTTTGCTTTTACAATTTGGTTTTGTATAATTTTGTTACAACAGAATGGATTCTTCTTACATACCAACTTGAAATCATTATATGAGATGTGAGGGCAACTGAGGGCCGTTTCAGCCTTGTTCCTGATGCAATTAGAGAATGGTTGTTTGCTGTCAGGTCCAATTACTACAAATTTTTTTGTGTGTGTGTCTCTCTGAAATCAAAGAAGAAGTTTCAAAAAAAAAATTGAAAATGACGTGGTAGGCTCTTGGCCACATCACAACATTGATGTGGCGCAGTTTTTTGCGTTCCCATAGTGTGGGAACTGACAATCTCTTGGAGGCTTCAAATCTCATGTAATGGAACTTTTACGTTTTCCATGATACTCACTCTTAGACATCATACTTCATCAAATAATTTAATTAATGTCTTTACATTCACTCAAGCAAATCTCTCCAATTAGATTACAACATTCACCCACGATTGAACTCCAATTGGAAATATTACAAATTTCACTCATTATAAAACTTCCAAATGGGAAACTACTATCCCAACACCAACATCCAATCATTCCAAATTGAATCTTACATACAAATTTGAACCATACGTTTTCATATCAGCAACAACATGCATGCCAATTAGGATTCACTAATTAAATTGAACACAACCATACATTCCAAACACTCTCATTTGATAGGAAATATTTTTATATTACTTCAACTTGATGAGCAAATCACCATTACAATTTGCAATTTATCTCAATGATTCATCTTCACATACATTCTCAATAACAATGCCAATCTTCATCACACAATAAGTCTCCAATTAAATCTTCACCAATCTCCAGAGAAACCACTTAACACTAGTAAAAAATTCAGTTTTTCTTATTGATTTGGTGGCGTTAATCCAGTTATTTTTTGACAAAAATCTGTTAAAATTATAACTCAAATTCATCTTCTCTACTCACACTCATAAACTCTCTAATTTCCACGGGCATTCCAACTTGGACAATATCAACTCCATTCACAAACACACTCACCCACTTAACACAACTGAATTGACTCAGACACATTACCAACTAAAGACACAAACTACATACACAATTAATTGCCCTATTAGAAACTTACTACCTATTAGTAATTGGAACCCAGACCAGACCGTAGACTTGACTCCAACTAGACTAAACACTGACTCAAAACTACCAAATTGGATAACAAATGTACAAATCAGGGTTTTCTTTTCATTTTTCATGAAGTGCAAGAGTGGCAATATTAAATGTTATAGTGGTGCTAAAAATTTCAACATTCATCCACATATTGGATAGAAAATACACAATAACACATATCACATATATAAAATTATATTTTCATCTGTAATCTAGTGATTTCATGCAAATATTTTTTTTAAATTTGGAGTTTTTTGGCGATTTCATCCAAGATTTTTCTATTTAGGTTCTAAGGGCTTGGTGGTGCAGGGTCCATCATTTTGGTGCAAATCGACAACAAATCGCCTAAAAAATAAATTGGTACAAATAGCATGTCAAAACCTAGATAATGCCGTCAAACATACATACAAAAAGCTCAAAATTTTACTCCACTAGAATACCTACATAATCTAAACAAATTTCTAGCGTTTTACTAGTTTATGATCAGAACTTTATTTGGAGGGGTAGTTGACAAAGTGGATTGAAGTTGTATTTGTGCCCCAATTCAAAATATTCACTATTTGCGCCACAATGTATCAACAATGCAAATTTCAAATTTTCAAATGTATTACATTGATATACCTAGAGGCTTTAAAGTTGCACAAATAGTCACATGACACAAATAGGAGCTCTTACCTTTAGTCTCGCAAATGGTTTTTAAGTAGTGATTGATTGATAAGGTAGAAAGACTTAAACTAATGGTTTATAGTTCAAATGAACTGTACTTGACAATATTGGTGGGGAAAATAGAATCAAGTATTAAGGTAGGCACATCTATAACAATCACTATAATTTACAACGGAGCATTTTAACTATTATTAAACACGATTGATTTTATTAGTCAGATCTTGTTTTCAACCACAATAGGATTCCTAGCATACATTATTTGGACACCTTATCAATTAGGTATGCAATTTCAAAATATTAATTGTATGTGTACCAAAAATCAACTCTAAACTCTCCTAGAGTCTCATGTCTTGTGTAATCAATATATGGAAAAACATAGGGATTTTTGTTTTAAACATAGGTGTTGTATTTAGAGCATGGATATACACACCTTACTACCTTATTTAGATTAGAGTCCAAGTTGGAGTTACACTTACGCCAAGACCCATGTCATTTTGTACATTCTACAAACCCTCATGAAATCCTATTTGTGACCAACGAAAATAATGTTTTTAGGAGCATTTCTCTTTCCCACCTCTTTTCGATAGGCCTGAAAAGATTTAAGGAATTGTCATGTTGCACATTAAATCTCAGGATCATATTACATAGTTGATTTGGAGATTTGTATGCGACAAAAAAAAAGATTCCTTTGTTTCAGATAAACAAAAGGAAAGAAATTCATTCACCAGCTTGCAAAAGAGCTTCATCATTTGTTCAATCAACCCTATAACAATTTTTATAGGTGTAGTGGTTTGTTTTTGAAATTTTGGCAACACACTTAAAAAATTCATAACAAATCCATATACAACTTGTTAACCCCTAAAGGATCAAGTGTCTGTTCAATGTATGTAAGAAATCTTGGGTAGGTTTCTACGAAGTCATTTTTGGTCGGATGTTCATGAAATTTGGACACAACATGTAACTATGTACCCTCCTCTCGAAAATCTAATCTTTTTTACGATTGGGTGCCCGGATCAAAAGTGTTTTTGGCCTTGAATTTTGCGGGTAGCTCGAGTAGCTCCGGGCAGCGTGCGCAAAACTCTTCCTATGATTGTGAAATTTGGTGGATATGTAGCTTACATGGTACAAGAAGCAAATGTAAAAAAAAATGACCATGTGTAGTGTAAAAGTCTCATTCTACAAGGGTGAACGTTTCCAAGCCCTGTCGGGCAAGGTTGAAAAAAATATTTTTTTTTTGTCTAACTTCAAACGTTATAATCTTTCAATCTGTGCAGTCAAAGTTTCTAAAAAAATTTCCACACATTTCCATAGAAGTCTAGTACAAATTTGTATGGTTAATTCTTGAAAAAAACTTTTTTTTATCATTCTTTTTTTGCTGCCCTAAAAAGTGGCAGTTTTTGACAATTTCTGCCCAAAATATGCCTCGGTCCTCTAGGGGTTAAAAAATACTATTTTAATAGTTTTCACCTTCTCTTAAGTTTGACAGTACATGATAAAAGTTTAGTTTATTTCATCCCTCTACAAAGAGCATTGAGGGCCATTTCCATACAATAAACTCATGGCTACTTCATATGTTTGATGTAGCACAATTGTGTGTCATATTCATTAACTCTTAAGCAACAAACTATCACATACTTGGACAAAATTCATTGGTTTCCTATATCAAAACATACATTTCAAAACATTTATACCCCCTAATGCAATAGTCTACATTTTAGATTCATTTCTTCACTATTGAGAACACAAAAATTAGAAYTATATGATATTTGAAACCATTTATGTTTAAAACCATAGTAATTTTTTAATTTTAAATAATAATATTAAAAAAATATATTGCAAACAATAGTCATAACCATCATGGTATAGTTGGTGTATTAGAGATTCTTTCAGATGGCAATTAAAATTGTAATCTTAAATTTTTTTGTAAATTTCAAGATCATGAGACCTATATTTTTTTAATTAAACTTAACTACAGTAAAAATCATGAGCTATTCTAACTTTAGTATTTTGACTTTGACAATGTCTTGTGTGCTAGAAGTATTATTCAAAAGCTAATCTATAAAAAACACTATGGATATTATTTACATCCATCAGTAAAATCTCTTCATCAATCCCTAAAGTTCCACGACTATGTTTTCACCAAAATTGCTCCCAAACTGCCATTTTTAGTAAAAATATCAAATTTTTGAAACGAAACTTTTTTTGACACATCTAACCATGGGATCTTGTAGTATGCTGACTTGATAACATTTGGTAAAAATTACAAAAAAATTCACCGCGTCGATTGCAAGATATAAGCATTCAAATTCACTAAGATCATTTCTTTGGCCTTGGAGAAAACAGGGCAACACTTTAAAAGCTCACTTTTCTATGAAAAAATGTCAAAAGTGGTGGTGCTTCTTTTTCCTTGACAAGTTGGCCTCATGCTTGAAAAAATTCAGATCATTTGGAATTGTACAACATGTAGGAAAAAATAGTAAGTAGATAGTAGTAGAGAATGATTGAAAATACTAAATTGTTAAGAATTTAATTATGGAATTGAAAAATGCCAATCCCAATGGTTGCAATGTTGTAATAAATAATCTACATCTTGTGATTTTATTTTATTTCCTAAAATGATTGAAACAGGAATAAGATGAAGGACTTCAAAGTTTATTTTAGAATAGAAAATCTATAATTGCCTGCAAACAAAACATCCTCATAACTTTTGACTCATTGATCAAAATCGAATGATTCCAAGCTATTCATGTATATATAACTTGAGAAAATCAATATCAAACTTTTGTTTATGAAAAAAATGATTTTTTCTAATCTCTCTAGACTACCCATTTATGAAAAAAAGTAACACATTAGGCCATAACTTTTGACTTGTACATCCAAATGTCATGAAATTTAGTGCATATGAAAGATATTTCTTGCCTTCACCTTCTATTAAAATTTGGGCCAAAAATATGGAAATCTCTAGCTTGCCCAAAATTTCTATGTAGCAAAAAAAAAACATGCCAGTCCTTTAGGGGTTAACTTGTCATTAGATGTTTTTTTAGCCCCSTAGGGGAATGTTTCGGGGTTGTTCCTTGAAATTGTTCCTTTCGTAGGGAACCAACGACTGTTGGTCTAAAATTTTGAATTTCACCAAAAYAAAACAAAACAAAACATCAAAAATCTTAGAAAGTATAAAGAACCTTAGAACTGATTTCAAAAACAAAAAGATCAATTTCTTTTCAAAAAATATTTAATAATTAATTAAAAAGTTGATCAATTAATATTATCTGACATGGCAGTCTCTCGGCCACGTCAAACTTCCTTTGTGGAAAAGTTCCCAAAATTCCCAATGTGTTTCCACAGCCCAAGAACTCACAGTCTTCTAAATGCCCTCCAAAACATCTAATGGTAAGGATGCCTTTTTTTAAATTCTATATGATCATTGTATAGTCTTCTAAGGCAAGCTTTTCCAACTGTGAAGTTTTACCTTTAAAAAATTTTAGGAAAAAAATGCATGTGCCCCTTAAGTTGTGTGTATTCTTTAACATGTTGAAAAATTAGTTGAGAATATATGGAATAAAAATTAACAAAATAAATATTGATAATTATACCAAAGATCACAACTTCGTTCGGAATTTTAAACGCAATTATTTCTCATCGTATCTCAGGTTATTATGGCATAAATAACCGAGAATTTGTAGTTTTAATTGATCATATGGGAGTGCTTGGGCTTGTAGGGTTTAATATTCAAAGTGGGATCCTACGTGGATATTCCCCGAATTCCGATGGTGAGACCACCGTTTGCAATTGCAATCAGAGCTCCATGCTTCTTCACCTTCCGGTGGTGGCGCTCTCCGATCCCGCAACTCATCTACCGATTGCTCGCATGTAATTTAAGCCTCGTAATTCGGTTCGTTGCTTACGATTTCTCCTTTTCACAGTTTGAATTTTCCAATTTGGTTGTGTGAAGGCGGAGATCAGTGCTGTGAGAATTTAGGGTTTGGCAAAAGGTCGTAGCTTCATTAATTTTGGACAGCGATTGTGAAGCATGTAGGTTTTCGATTTTGGATGGTTTGTGAATTCGGCGTGACGGTTAGTTGAATATTTGTTTCGCGTGAATCGGGCGGCAATTTTCAGGTGGCTAGTCCTTTTATTTTGAGGAAAGTAGTTTTGATGAATGGTTAGCCGAACTKTGGCGGTTGATGTGAGAAGTGGAACGATCAGCCGTCTATAACTGACGATTCGAAGCTCTGTTAGGTAGGATTGCTCTTGGGAGCCTTGGTATTGCCGCCTTAGGTTTTGTTCCGCTCTTTYTGCAGAATTGAAGAGGTTTTCTATTAGCGGTTGATTGTTTRCTATGGGAGCGAAGCCGACGGTGGTGTTGCGAGCGGCAGCAGCGGCGGGGTTTGCAGCTGCTGCCAAAATGGGAGCCTTATTCAAGGCAGCGGGGGGGGTGAAGATGGGTGCAGTGGGAGCTGCAATGGCAGCAGCTACTGCTGCGGCCACYGGGGCGCCGAAGAAGAAGATAGAGCAGCATTGAAGAAGGCGGGAAGATTTTTGAAGTTCTCCATTTGGCAAATGCAGAGGTTCTTTTCAGGATCTTTTATACGTGACGAACTTCTTTTCCTCTCGAGCTAGCTTTGGAATTTATCTTTTGCGACTATGTGAGGCTTGCGTATTTAGTGTCATTGAAAGAACAGGTATCTATGATACAACATTTTGATTCGTACGCATTCCCCCGAAGAGCTTAGAAAATTCTTGGAATTTTTTGAGATTGATTATGAAGAAAAATTAATTAGCGCAGGACCATAATTTCTATGTTCCTGTATTGCAATTGAAAGAGGGTGCCAACCCTCAGGCAGCAGTCTGATTGTAAACATCATTTCTTAATTTAAAGATCCTTTTTGTAGCAGAAAAGAAATAGCGTTGTATGCTTCTTCGGTACACGCATGCGACCTGGATAATTGGAAGATAATTCTGAGTGCTTGTAATTTCCCTTTGTTCTTCCGTCTGGTTATCTGTGTGTTTTCATGTATCTGTGTCCAAGATGAACTTTAAGTTTGAAATGTGTTGATRAGTAAGGTGCAGGACGTTTGATTSTACGTTTTCTCTATCAACGACCTCAGTATAAGGTACATGTATTTTGATCGTGCAAATAGTCTTGKTGTGAAAWATCACAAATTTGAGAGTAACYAACTCCACTTTACAATAATTGTCAMAGCACTCGACTGACTTTAGTATGCACTTCGKACGTATATGTCTAGGCATCTCCATACTTGAAATAAGTCCGCRTGTAKAGAAACATATCTATCTAAGACCGAACTGTTAATTCTATGTAAATTCAACTGAACATAGTTGGCAGAAAATACTTGATGCATCGGTTTAAACGTCAATTGCTGTTGAAGCCCTGGGAATCCAGCGTGAAGAAACTTGGTCGGATTGGTCTTTAGTCCAACTCTTCAGGTCTTCACACGCAGCTTCCGTCAACAAAGACAGCTTCTGCTGTTGAATTTACGGCAGAGTTTGTGCTCTACTCCAATCTTCCGCTCTCCAATTAAGAGGTCTCTTGATACCTGTGCAAGCACTGTTACAGAGCTACATGGACGTGTCAAGTCGATTCAACAGTGAGGTAGGATCTTCTCACGATTTCACGTAGCATCCATCACTCGTAAACGAAACATACATAGAAAAATATTCTCCCATGACAAAACTAAAAGTGTCTGTACCCATGCTCGCCAAATTTGATGCTCTAAAAGTTTACATGTGTTTTTGAAGACCCCTCAAAATTCTTTGGTGATTTGACTATTTATAAGGCACACTTTTCTAACATTTAACACTATCTCTTGCTCAACAAGTGTGGCTTATAAAATAGCCAACTCTTTCACCAAGTGCAATATAAGATAGAGCTACCTAAACTAAACTTAGATTTGAAGGATCATTGCTTGACACTCTAGGGTTGAGAGCAAGGAGAACATCTTGAGACTGAGGCCGGCCTTGAACACTTATCATCCATGTTTTGGCAAGTGATAGACCCTTTGAGGGGTAAGGGTGTGGATGCTCTAAGAATGTGTTGCAATTCTGGTAGCCAACCTTCTCAAAATAGCGACAATGCAAGAATAATACCGGTAGTACCTGCAGTAATTATGCTTTTTTTTGCATGTATAAGAAAAGAATCAATGCTCTTCTCAGGGTGTTCAAAAACGCCGGAGAAAGGAATCAAAATCAAGCGATCTAAAAACCATCATCCGCTAGGAACAAACAGATCATTCAACTAGATTCACAGGGGTCTCATATGCAGTTCCCGGTGTTAAAATTCCTCGTGAGTCTCACTTTTCCCAGCGTTCCCCAGTGTATACACGCAGGGAAAAGTGAGACTTACCGGGAATTTTAACACCGGCAACTGCATATGAGACCCCTGTGATTGTATTCAGCTTACGGCATTGGTTTCGTTCTTAACTTGTGAGGATCCCCAATCCCCGAATTGAAACCTCCGACAGCGCGCTTCTTGTGCTTGCTCACCCAGTTGCCTCGATCCTCCGTCAAAACCAAGGAGCAGCGTCTGGCATGGCCGAAGCTAGCTAGCGGGTGCATTGCGAACTCTGTGCGGTCCGGCCTCCACAACTAGACGGAAGTTGTGGATATTAGTTGCGGCTAGTTTTCTCACCAGCGCGCCCGTTTCGATATATTGCCGACCTCGATATGATCGGGGAAAGCCAAGTCGATCGGCTCGAGTCTGGGTTGGATCATATCGATCGACCCCTGGTTCGATCGATTCTCGCCGGACCGGGGATTCTCATCTGGCTGTCCGAACCGGATCAGAATTGAAGAGCACTCTTAATTGTGCTGTACAAGCTGTAGCTAGCTAGCTAGTACGCCGGTGCGCGCAGGTTGTGATCATGGCCGGACCTCTGTAGGTGACATTCTTCGTTGACGCATTCTTCAGGAGCTGGCAGGTAAATCGAATCGATTTACTTAAATTTACTGCAGATTCTCGCCATTTCAAGTCCTGAGATTCCAAGCTAAGGATTGGTGAAATTATTAAAGAAGGTTTAATTGTTGGGAGCCAATTAACTGGGTGCATTATGCAATTGCAAGCCCTGCTAATTCGTGACTCAAATGATTTTATTGTGTCGTCCTAATTTTGAATGTCCAAAATTCCAAATGTGTTGAAAGGTAAAAGTTGAAAGAGGAGGGTTGCTATTATGTGAGCCTAAGAGCATGAGCCCATGAGCCTAGAAGACTATACACCTATGTTATAGATGACTACATTATAGAAAGCTTCCATGATTATAGTATATAGCCCAATTCTCACTTGGCCTTAAGGAATTGGAAAGAGTGGTAGTTGTATCGTTTACATTAGCTTGTGTTCACATCAGCCATCGTCACTATCCTCCAAATTTACGTGGATTCCTAGTTGGCAAAGTCTTAACTGCGGTGTTAGCTGCAGAGTAAGTTTGCAGACATAGTCAAAAGASTGCGTTTTATTGTTGGAGCATGTGCARACCTCTTTCTTTCTCAAAGCAGGTATAGAACACACAACTTCTGAAGAATTTGAAAATTAAGYGCAAACYCAACAACCTTGGAGKATTGGACTAGCTTCTCCAAATTTGCCAAACCTCAGGGATGCGGTCCACCCTGCAGGAATCCATGACAAAATTAGTCAAGCAACACATGAATTCAAGAGAAGTTGTGGAAATCACTGGGAACTCAGCATGAGCTTCAATACAAGGGCCYTCTTGAGCAGGTGGGAACACAARAAAATGCCTTGAAAAAGTTGTAGCAAAAAACTCAATTTTTGGAACGATAGTACAATGCATTGGGAGAGCAACTCATTAGTATAAAGAAAAACAAAGGGCTTCACAGTTAGAGCAAACCCCATCGTTTTTCATTCCAGAGATCTGGGCCTGTCTCGCTTCTTACTGAAAAGTATCTATTGTTAGTAGAAAACTTGGCCCCAAGTTCCGTCCTTGTGTGACTATTTCCACTCATCCCACTTTTTGTTGTTATTTCAAAGAATGAAAAGAGATCGGGTTTGTAGTAGTGCTTTGTCTTTTATTCTCACCGCCAGAGCAAAGCCTGTCGTTTTTTCATTCCTAAAATCTAGACCTATGTTGCCTCTCACTCAAACTGATCTAATGTCGTTTTTTCATTCCTAAAATCTAGACCTATGTTNTGTCGTTTTTTCATTCCTAAAATCTAGACCTATGTTGCCTCTCACTCAAACTGATCTAATGTCGTTTTTTCATTCCTAAAATCTAGACCTATGTTGCCTCTCACTCAAACTGATCTAATGTCAGTATCCAAGTGAGCCTCACATTTTGTCCTTTGTGACTTGTTCCTCTCATTACAAGTTTTATGCACGTAGAGGGACCCATTACTAACGAGCGCCCCATCACCAATCAATAGGGTGTTGTATTTCCAACCAAGGCTAGAATAGATTTTCATTTTTGCCTTGGAATGCGTGTTTTTATTATTTAAAGGTTTGGACCAATAAGTTCATGACACATAAGTGAGCAAGAAAGTAGGAAGCAATGAGGGGGAAAGTAGTTCCACTTGAATGATTGGAAGTGGATGACTTTAGATGTTGATCATGGGTCAAGCCCAACTTTGGCCTTTCAAAATTCATAATAATTTCATTGGAAGAGATAAAATTACCAGAGTTTTGGCAATTTTCATCATTTCAGCCAATGCACCTCTGAAAATATTTTCTTTGCCTAACACTACCCTAGATCATGTCCATAATTGCTTATTTGATCGGTTACGAGTCCTTCTACCATATTGCTATTTTAGGGAATGAAAAGCGACGGGATTTGCAGGAGTGACACATTGTGTTGTCTCTGAGAGCATGTTGATCCAAAGTGTGACTTTCTCTGAATTACAAAGTGTGTGTTCTATAAATGTGTGTGTGTGTTCAATGATGTTGTAGTTGCAACAAATTCTTCTACAACTCCGAGCTACAAGGCAGAGAAGTTGAAGGAGAGGATAACGGGATTGAAAGGAAGTGCAAGGCAGGAGAACTAGGGGTCAAAGCTCAGTCTCGAGGAAAAGAAGCCGCTGATGTGAACCCCTCAAGTTTCCATCACATCATCTGCACTTTTACGTGAACCACACATAATCAAGCATTATGGATTCTTCATCCAACTTTGTTTTTTCATCCCAAGTGTTTCATCCAACTTCAATTTTCTTGCTCATGATTTACGTCAAGTAATGTCCCTCATCGTCGGGCATTTTGCAATATAAAGCACCTCCTAGTCGGGTTCTGCCCTCCTCATTGGTCTTTTATACCGTGAAATGCAAAAGTGTCCTCACATAGTTTAATTCTGATTTAAAGTGCTATAACTTTTTCATTTCATGTCCAATTTCAATCAAAATTGTTGGGAAATCTGCCTTTTTTCATCTAGTTTGTGTGGTAAAAGTTTTACCTCAATTCTAGATGTATAGATTATTTGCAAGCCATTCAAAGTTCATAGGTTCAATTTGAGTTCATAAAACTACATTGATGGTTGCAACTTTGGGGGCTTTTATCTCCATCATACAATGTTTGTTTTCAATAAAGTTTGTTGGATTATGTTCCAATTGAAGTCTAGTTATTGTGGTGAAATTTTCATGTCAATCGAAGTTGTTTTGAGTGTTTGGGAGCAATTTGAAGTTCAAAATCCAGACATCTTTGGATTATAGTGAACTTTGGCGGCTTGTTTCTTCTTCATACAGCATCCATTGCCAATGAATTTTAAAAAAAGTTGCGCATACTAGTTTGGTTTGCGTGGCTAAAATTTCATATCAATCCTCGAGGTTGTGAGTGATTGAGGAGCATTTTAGTAGGAGGTTCAACCATACTTAGATGTGTTTTTTGCAATTATTTTTTGACATTTCAAATCCATTTAGCAACACCATGAGTCAATTGAATGATAGTCTTTCATCAATGTGTGTATGTTGATTTGGAAGCACTTTTTAGTTTGAATTTTTTTTCATTTGAGTAGGTTTAGAAATCAAAATTTCCCTGAAAATGTGTTTTTAGGAAAACTTCAGCCTCCTTTTTCAACACTAAGATATTATAATCTTGCAATCTATGTGGCCAAATGACTCCAAATTTGATTCACCTCATCTACGTTCACGTACACTACAAGATCGTATGGTTGAGATCTCTATACTTGAGTGATGTTTAGATCTATAGCACTTCAAAAACAATGATCAATTATTGAACCCAAAAAGGCCTTGGGCATTTAGGGATTAAAGCATGGGTTGATGTGTCCATTCCCCAAGTGCGCCATTATGATAAAAGGATTCTAAATTTGTGGTAATGGGTAAATCATTGACGCAAATGGGAGGGTTCCCTAGGTGTTGAAATTGGATGGATGGTGGTAATGGGTTGTTCTCCCTTATCACCAATTACATTTTAGAATTGCTAGTACATAGAGCAAAGGAAAAACATACCTTGAACCCTTAACCTGTGAACGTTGAGGTAGACGTTTTGTGTTCCATGGATGACAAAGAATCTTTTTGTGTAAGATAGAAGTGCAATTATTCATCCTCAAAATTTTGTGTGGAAAGGGGAGATATTCTATAGCACTTGGACTTCCAATAAAAGCTTTGGGATTTTTTGAACCAGTGATTTCCACAATATCAAAATGGATGATTTCCACGGTCACCAACCCAACCTTGAACCCTTAACCTGTGAACGTTGAGGTAGACGTTTTGTGTTCCATGGATGACAAAGAATCTTTTTGTGTAAGATAGAAGTGCAATTATTCATCCTCAAAATTTTGTGTGGAAAGGGGAGATATTCTATAGCACTTGGACTTCCAATAAAAGCTTTGGGATTTTTTGAACCAGTGATTTCCACAATATCAAAATGGATGATTTCCACGATCACCAATGTGTCTAGCTACTAAGGATTAAACGATGAGCTTGTAATTGTACAAATCATCAAGTTTGATATTGTAGAAATCAGTGGTTTAAAAAAAAAAGCATGCATCGGAAGTCAAACTTCTATAGAAGATCTTTCTTTTCCACCTCTAATTTTGAGGATGAATAGTTGCATTTTTGTCCTACACTAAAAGCTGCTCTCTCATTCATCTACTAGATAATGGCCTCGTCTTGTTCTAGTTTCCAGTTATGTCTTTTTTCATTGAACTGGTTTTCAATACCTTTGTTTCAGCATCAGAGGGTCTGCCTTTGATTGTATAAAGGGCTAGGGACTCACCACTTGTTTTCCTCACACTCTTTCCTCTTTGAAATACACAAATACCCACAGAATTATATGCTGCAATGAATCAATCCGGAAACACTCCCACTAGATTACTGTTCCGATCATTTAAAGGTACCACGCGCAAGACCTCTTTCACAAACCTAGAACCTCGGTACGAACGTTCTTACTCAGCCATATCCTATTTCTCGAGTTCTGAATTCCTCTTCTTCTTACTTCCCTCTCATCCGTCCATACTCAAGCTAAAACATGAGTCTAC
Source organism: Pleurozium schreberi (assembly GCA_006891605.1). Taxonomy (NCBI): domain Eukaryota; kingdom Viridiplantae; phylum Streptophyta; class Bryopsida; order Hypnales; family Hylocomiaceae; genus Pleurozium; species Pleurozium schreberi. The sequence goes on along the minus strand of VACF01000531.1, from coordinate 118,997 downwards.
AACTCTTACAATTAAAGTCAAAACCAACATACTCACTGATGGTTTCAGATTTAAAAGATGGAAGTACAAAATAAATGATTCAGAATGCTAGGATGGAATGGAAGGGCAACAACCTACCCACCCTTTAAGACAAAAAGAAAAAGCCAAAAAGCAACCACCCAGAAATCCAGGCAGCCAATCAGGTGATCCTCCAAGATTCTCGGTAGATCAAATTGAAGTTCAAATTAAATCCGGATCCGGGCCCAAGCTTGGAAACCCATTTTGGAAATGAAACTCAAATTCCAACTAACTAAAAACTCGTCCTAATTATTGTCCCTTCTTCGACTTCTTGGAAGCGCTACCGCCAAAACCAATTGGAAGCTCGAGGGAGGCCTTTACCGGAGTTGTTTCCAGGATTGAAACCAGAGTTGTCCTTGTGATTGCCCAGGTCAAGATCTTAATGGTTACTAGTGGAGGGGAATCATCATCCGTGTCCTCGTCATCCTTAAACTTTTCTTCCTTCGACTTTTCAATGATCCGGGTCTCTTCTTCCTCCTCGTCAAAATCTGAAACTTGTACCAGCAGCTTTGAACTCTCTTGTATTGGTGAATCTTGCTGCATGTAATCAAATTGTTCCGCATTAGGAGAGAAATGAGGTCTGCCCAAATCAGCTGAAATTTTCAGACTACAGCAGTCAGCAGCAGTCAGCAGCAATCTGCAGCAATCAGCAAGAATTTTTTTTTTTTTTTTTTTTTTGTACTCTATCTTTATGACATGCAAAATGATGAAGAGGGAGTACAAAAAAATTAAAAACTCTTTACATATCAGCAATCCTAGGTGGAGGATCATCGGCCACACAGGAAAAGGGAAAAGGGAAAAAAAAAAAAAAAAAAAAAAAAAAAAAAAAAAATTTGGGTACTGACGGATCTTGGGGCCTTATGGAGGCCTGATTTTCCTCCTAATGGATGGTCTTTGGCCAGATTCAAGGTTGCCAATCGATTCAGGAGATCGGCCTTGGTAGGATGCTTTGGTTCCTTAAATCTGCCACCCGAAGTTGTGCTAGTAACCGGCGCCTTTGGTGGAAGGGAACTTCCGGATGAAGTCGGAACAATCTTCCTCTTTGGTCTCCTTTCCGGTTCTTCGCTTGCCCTTGTACTTGCTTGACCCGATGTTGCTTCCCTTGGAGTCTCCACTACTTGAGTCAGAAGATCCCTGAGTCCTTCCGGTTGTCTTTGCGTTTGCTTTGGTGGAGTCTGCTTACCCAAAATCTCCTTCCTTGGGGTTATATTGACATCCGGCACATCCGAAAAATTGAAGAAGTCCATCGGTCGATTTGGATTGATCCGCTCCAACAATTGCCACATTTTTGCCAAAATGATTTCCATCTGTACTGAAAAACCAACCAGGATGGCCACCACCTTCGATCCGGTTCCTTGGCTATCAGGGCGTTGAAGAGGGCGGCCTTGTTAATGACCTCCGCTGGTTCCACCACCAGTCTCAACAACCCCTTGACCAAATGTAGTGCCTCCTTCTCCTTCTGCCTTGAGGCTAATAGATCCCCTTCCAACTTGTTCACCCTAGTTTGAAGGTCGTCTCTTTCCTTTTGTATGGGCTCAATCTCCTCCTCTTTCCCCCGTAATGTTTCCGGACTTGGTCTCTTCCGGATCGCTTCTACGACATCCTCCGGATCACAGTTCAGCTCTTCGGTAACTTGCACCAAAATTCCGGCATAGGTACCAATGTATGTCTTGGCCTGTTCCACCCACTGAATTCCGGATTCATAAAATCTGTCCAGATGGGTCATAGGCGGAGGTCTTTCCGAAAGATCTTCCAAATTGCTTTCCAGTACATGCTTCCAAGAAGCCGGATTGGTCGACTTCCGCTTCTTCTTCTCCCTTTTGTCAACTAAAGGCTCCACTTGTTTGAGCTCCTCTTCATCCAATCCGTGTTGCTCCCCTTCTACCTCACCCTAAAGTCCATACTTCAGAATGGCGCATCCGATATCAAACTCCAGTAGCTCTCATATCTTCAAAACCTCATGTTGGTGGTACATGTGGAAGAGGTAGAGGCTGAGAGGACTATGCTTGGCTTTCCTCACGTGATCCGCCAGCTTGCTCACCACTCCTACTATAACCCTCCCCTAGTGCACCACCCTGCCCTCTATCGCACCAAAAATGGTGTTGGCCATTGTGACCGTAACCCGGGTTGACTTATCCGGATACAGGATTGAAATTAAAAATTCCAGCACCCGTCCATGCCTCTCATTCGTACAATCCACAATAGCAAACCCTTCCTTGGCATGAGCCGGATTCACAAATTTTACGGTTAAAAATTTATCTGCTCGGGAGGCAAGTTCAGCTCCAAATTTCGGAAATCTGTAAACTTCCGCCCAAGCCTCCATAATCCAAGTCTCACGCCGAGCCCTCACTGTCTTTTCATATTGATTCAGAGCTCCGGAAAGAAGCTCATGAATCATTACCTCATTCCTTAGGCTCCATGGCCTCCGGATCAACTCGTAGCAGCCCATCCCCGCCAGGTCCTCGTCCAACAGCTTCCGGATGTTATCTTCCTCTGGGATGGTCAGACAAACCATCCGAGCCGTAACTGTAATCCTTCAGTTACTCCCTTCCGCCATGAAAACCCTAACAACACCAGTTGGATATGTGCGGATTCATGCACTAGCTCTACTGCTACAATCACTAATTCACCACTATTTCTCTCAATTATACGGGCGCATGAAAATACTGCGAAGAAAGAGAGAAAAAAATGGATTGGCGAGCGGCTTAAGTACCCATCGCTTTGTCAACGATTCTAGAAGAAAGCCGTTTTCTATAACGGCCGTAGGGTAGAACCATATGTCGTAGGTATCTGCAATCCGGTTTTGTCCGGATTTCCGGATCTAGGTTGGATTCGTTTACAGAAATTCTGTAATATCTGTTCGGAAAGTGGTTAAGCCCCTTTTTCGATTTTCATGGACTTTCTTTGATTTTCCTATATAAAAAAAATTGAAAAATCTAACCCAATCTATACTCTATTCTATCCTAACTCTATCCTTACGCAAAATACGTGCTCTGACACCAATTTCACGATGCTTTCACTTCCATGTGAGCAAGGAGAAACTACATTTAAGGACTAGCTATGCCTTGTTGTCAAAGTAAAAGCCAATAAAAGATTCCCATGCTTATTGTTTGAAATAGTTTTCTAGAAGTCAGAAAATTGCCTCCCATGCTTTTTACAAGCCTCATAATGATCACACGGCAACCAAAATCACTCCGAAACAAGCAAGTCCATGAATTTTTGTCTCGGCAAGGGAAGTATAGAGTGGTAGTGTATGCTTCAACAAATCTAAAGGCATACTTCTATATTGAAAATTAGCTAAATTTTGCCAAAGAGAGAATCAAAATTCAAGAATTCTACATGGATGTGTGCAATATTTGCAAAAGGAAAATCAAAACTTGTCGGCCAACAAATTTTCAGGGAGAGGCACTTGAAAAGTGGGTAAGGCAAAGCTAATTCTTAAATGTGATTTCTCCCTACCAACATGGAAGTGAAAGAATTATTTGCACGCATTTCAGACCTTGGAAAACTCCAAAAACATTCGATTACAATTCCTACACAACATAAAAACCCGCCCTATACACAATAAAGTGAATTAAAACCATCATATTTTCATATGGAAGGAAGAATCTTGTTTGGCCATTCCTAAGCCGCTTTTGGAGTGACCAAGATTCACTCCATTCCAAGTTGTTAACTAATTTTTTTTTGTTTTTAGTAGGCAAGGATGGAGGACCAAGATTTGGCATTCCACAATGTATTGTACACTGAATAGGGGTATTAAGGGGACCAAACAATTAAGGGGACTGAATCAGGGAAACTGTAGATGTTCGAAACATGATGTACAACCCTAGACACTTCAATCACTGTTGATGTACAAGAAAAGTAGGTATTTCTATAGTGTGAAATGTCAATTAATTAGTATGAGTTCCCTTAATACCCCTATTCATTGTAGCCAACTCCAGAAAAAGGGCTTCCCAAGGTCCCCTTACGCAATAAGTTCAAGAGCATGGGCTGATGGGTAGRCTGAAAAGCTAAAAATTGTCGCCGGGGATTGAGTCATCTGGTTCTCTCTCTGTACCGTTTCCCTTTCAATGGAAATTGTCCATGTGTTTAAAAAAAAAAAAAGAGTATGGGCTTCTTAATAACTTCCCTTCCCTTCCGTGTGAATAGGAGCGCCTGAAATGAGCCTCTCAACATCCTGCAGAAGTGTTTCCAAGGGCGCTTTGGGTTTTGGGGGAGCCAGCAGCACTGCACTGCAGCAATCAGTCGGAGGGGATTTTTATGGAAGGAAGGGTTTAACTAGGGCCGGGAGGACCTGTGTGCTGGGATTTCAGTCTCACGGCACCAAACTCCATCATCAAGACCTCAGTTTTGGTGCTCCAAGGAGTTTCGTCCTCTGCATTTTTCAAATATCAATTCTTGGTCCCTCATTGCACACACTTAATGATTAACTTTATTAGCACCTGTCATCACCACTTATTACAATTAACCCCTAAAGGACCGAGGCGTATTTTGGGCAAAAATTGTCAAAAACTATCACTTTTTAGGGCAGCAAGAAAAAAATGATAAAAAAAAGTTTTTTTTAAAGATTTAACTGTACACATCTATACCAAACTTCTACGGAATGCGCGGAAAAAATTTCAGAAACTTTGACCGCACGGATCGAAAGATTATAACGTTTGAAGTTAGGTCAATTTTTTTTTTTGCAATCTTGTCCAACAAGGCCTAAAAACTTTAACTCCTTCTAGAATGAGATTTTTACACTACACATGGTTATTTTTTTTGACATGTGCATCTTCTCCCATGTAAGCTACATACCCACCAAATTTCACAGTCATAGAAAGAGTTTTGCACATGCTGCCCGGAGCTGCCCGAGCTGCCCACAAAGTTCAGGGCAGCATAACTTTTGATACGGGCACCCGATCGGAAAAAAAATTAGATTTTTGGGAAGATGGCATACAGTTACACATTGTGTCCAAATATCATGAACATCCGACCAAAAATTGACTTTGTAGGAATCTACCCGAGATTTCTTGCATACGTTGAATGGACACTTGGTCCTTTAGGGGTTAATCAAAACTTGTTTTAAATTTGGAGAAACATGTAATGACCGTTGAATGTATGTAGGTAATCTCAAGTAGGTGTGTATGAAGTCATTTTTTTAATGGATGTTCTTCAAATTTTGACTGAAGGTCTAAATGTATATACCCTAAAAGGAAATATAATTTTTTTTTCCATTCGGATGCCCAGATCAAAAGTTATGTTGCCCTAAACTTTTCAGGCAGCTCGGGTAGCATATGCAACCTGACTACTCTTTTAAGGCTGAAATTTGGTTGGTGTGTAATTTACATGATACAAGATGCAAATGTAAAAAAAGAAAATGTGTAGTATAAAATTCTCACTCCATGAGGTTTCAAAGTTTGTTGGCCCTAAACTTTTTCTTCTAGCTTCAAACATTATAATCTTTCAATCCGTGCAGTCAAACTTTCCAGAAAAAAAAACRCCACACATTTTCATAGTAGTCTAATACGAATCTGTAAGGTTGAATTTTGGTAAAAACTTTTTATTTTTATTTTTTTCTCACTGCCCTAAAAAATGGCAGCTTTTCACAATTTGTGCCCTAAATGAGCCTTGGTCCTTTAGGGATTAAGGTAGAAACATCCATTAGTATCCATGTTCCTATTTGTGTATCCTAGAGTGGCACTAAAGATGTCCCTAGAGTTTTATTAATGTATACTCCAAATGTTTAACTTTGATTAGCTAACGCATTTGAAGAGCACCTACTTAATCTAATTGGCTTACTACTAATTTTTTCATATTTCACTTTAGGGTCCACCTATGTCACTGACAGTTTCAGTGGTTTACAGAGCCGACACTTCAAAAAATCATAGAAATTACATACCACATCCAAAAAAATTAATTTTTTTGGAAATATTCATGATTTTCATTTGCTAATACTATAAAAATATTATTTTGGGTAAAAGTTGTCTCCAACTATGCTAATTGTTTATGTTGACGGTTTTGGGTGCTTCCACCATAGAGCCTCTTTTGTTGGTTTTCGGTACATCAAAAGACAAAACTCTGAAAATTCACAATTTATTCATGCGGTGTCCAAATAAACATAAAATGCATTAGAATCCTCTTTCACTTGCATGAAAAGCTTTAATACTACAGATACATATGTTTAACCCTTAAACTACAACGCGTGCCCGTGAAAATCATCAATTTTGATATTGTGGGAATCATTGGCTTAAATAAATCCAAAACATTGGAAGTAAAATTTGTGTAGAAGATCTTCCCTTTCCATCCTTAATTCCAAAAATGAATAGTTGCACTTTTGTCCTATAAATAAAGATGATGTCTCATTCATTGACTAGAAAATGGCCTCCGCATTGTTTATGGGTTAATACCACCTTAGTAACTATGCTCAATTGAAATTAGTTGAAATTATCAATCCGCAATCATCACTACCCTCACCTAAGCTATTTTTTGCCAATAAACTTAAATTATTAAGGTAGAAACACCCATTAGAGCACCTCCTCCTATTCTTGTACCTTAGACTCACGTAATTGTGTCCTTTGATTTTGGTTAACGTGTCCTCCAAATGTTGAAATCTGATTTGTTGATAGATTTGAAGGACACAAATTTAACCTTGATTCGCTTACTAGTGATTTTTGCAGATTTCAAATTTAGGTCCACCTATGGGGACAAATTCACTGGTCTAGGGAGCTTGCACTCTGAAAAATCATAGAAATTACATTCGACATCTGATAAATCTAATTCTTTTTGTTGAATATTCATGATTTTCACTTGCTAATAGTAAAAAAGAATTATTTCTAGGAAAAAGTGTCTCTAACTATGCTAAATTGCTTATATTGACGGTTTTAGGTGCTTCCACCTTGAGTGTAATTTTTTGTGGCGCGGGCCAAAACCATTCTGTTGTTAGTTAGTTGCTATGGCAAGGGTTCAGTTGACCCTTCATGATCCCCTTTCACGTCTCCAGTGTCTTGCAAGTCCTTTTAAAAAGGCCTCCTAAAATTGCAGCTCCGCTAGGATAATGTAACTGACTCTAAAAGCATCCATGCTCTAAAAAGCGATCATGATACAAAGGCACATTTTGCTTTCTTCAATGTATCAAAAATGTACATTTTAGGAGGTGGTTGCTTTTAGTGACTACTACATTACAACTTCAATTTTTTTAAACTAATTCCTCGAAGGTCCAAAAAATATGAAATGATTGGGGTTAGATGCCAATTCCTTTTTTCTTCGTGTGAAAATTTACTAAAAATTGTTTTAAGGAGTTTAGCTTCCCCGAAAACGCAATTAGCTCATAAATGGTCACTTTAAAAGCATACTACCATAGTTAGCTTAGGCATTTGGCTTTACCCCAAGTGTAATTCAAGGTGTAGAACGATTAAGGGTTGGTAGGTGGTTAGTCTTGCCAGGAGGTTAGGTTTTTTTCCTTGTCTCACGGGGGGGTTCAAGCTTTTCCCTTGTCTCGTAGGGAGGTTAGGGTTTTTTCCTTGTCTCGCGGGGAGGTTCAGGCTTTTCCCTTGTCTCGTAGGGAGGTTAGGGCTTAGAAAGATTGGCATTTGTGCCATATGGTTTATAGCCTTGGTACCCCTTTTGCGGGTACTTAAAGGTTGGGCTTCCTCCTTTGGAGGTCATTACTTGGATGATTATTTTGTCATTATCTTTTTTTCACTTGTATTCTGAGCTTGAGAGTATAAATTGGAGCTATCTTTTTGCAGTTCATTAGTATCTTTTTGTTGTGTGTGTGTTTTTTCTAGTGAAATGGAAGGCGTGGTTCTTTTGAGCTTGAGGGTGTAGTAGGCAAACTTGAGGTGGCTTCGAGTGCTACTACTTTTGTCAGGTTTGAGGGTTGAGGGTTGAGAATTGAGGTTGTGAGCTTAGGTTATAGTTTTTTTCGTTGAGACTCAATTCTTTTTGGATTTGTAGTGGATTTAGCTTTTGGCTTTAGTGCTTTTTGTCTTTTTCATTCGTTCACCTCACAAACTTCTACTACAGCTAGGAGCCCCGTGCTTTTCCGGATAGGCCACATTTCCTACGACACCGTGYAGGTATTTTTTCTTGTTCTACCTCGTTTATATTGCTTAGATTGTAAACTCAAAACACTATTAGGTGGTGGTTAAAAAAATAACTTGCTACCAGTGCTCCCTAAAGCCTATGCTGCATTTTTAGGGTGCTTTTGCTATTTTTGTAGTCTTTTGCTTTGAGTTCCATGTCACATTCAAACAAAGGACACAAATTCAAATGTTTATACCAAAGACCCTAAACCCTGGCACTTTGGGTTGTGTCTRCAGGTTCAAAATGTTCAAGGAGGTTGCTGCACACAAGGATACAACCGAAGAGGCCTTGGAGTTCATGGCGCTTTGGACACTCCAAAGATTCCACACATGGACCGGTTGGGAAGGTGCGGGCATTCCAGACTCAGAGCGCGTTTCAAGCTTGAAGTTGCTAGTCCAATGTTCTCTTTTCAACAAACGAGTGCGTAATGTGGTGGTCAARACAGCAGAGTTTGCTGCATGCAGATTGGCAGCAGCAGATGTTGGTGCAACACTTGCTCCGCAGAATCTCATTCGCCACTTCGAGGAGAATCTAGMCTTGTTYCAGCGATCTTGGGTGTTGCARTYRGCCCTGCCAGATCGCTTGAGATTGTCRTCRTTTGAGGAGTTGGACATCTCYGACCTCAYTGAACTCCGGAGATGCTTGAAGGCAGGTTGGGCGCAGGAGTTTTTTGTGCCTCAAGGTGGTGGAAATCCACARAATTCTTCGGTTTGGATTACYCCAGCTCGTAGATTGTGAGGGCAACTTCTACASAAGCATATTTTTGCGTGGATTGTACCAGTAGGATTGTCTTGCTACTATAGCATTCAAATTTTTATAGACATTTTTGTATGTAAATGCATTCAAACATTCATATAYRTTTTGATAACTTTCTTTACAATCATGACCTTTTGTTTTTTAACACATGTGAATGACTTTTTTGTGCAAATTTTGTTCAAATTCAATTTCATTGTCACGTGTGAATTTTGCCTTGTTTTAAAACTGTGCTTTGTTGCTTGCCTTCATTCTATCATGTTTGTTTAGGTACAAGATTCATATAGCTGAGCCAAAAATTGAGCTAACAGGCGAAATTGAATTTGGAGAGGTAAGGATTCTCTAGATAATTTTTTGGTAAATTTACTTCTTAGACACACGGGATTGCCAAAGTCCATTGGCATGTTCTAGGAATACGTTGCATTAGTTGGAACTTGTTTAAGTGTAAATGGCAAGGTCATCTCAATTGTTATGCACACTAGTATGTTTGTTTGTTTTTTGGACACAATTGTGTCAGCAACACACTCTAAGGTTTCACATTTTAACTACTAGTTGTTCTCCCTTTTATTCCAATTCACATTCCTACGACAAAGTTTTATCATAAGTTTGAAAKTTGTGCATGAAAATAGGTTGAGTTTGTATAAATTTTTTGGAACTTCTTTTTCTAGCACTTTTACTTTCACCTTACTTATTAATTCATTTTTTTTCCTTATAAAGAATATAATCTTCAAAAAATTGCATTTGCTTTGGCAGTATAAGTAATGATAAGGTGTTATAATATAGGCCATTTTCCAAATTAAGTAATTATAGAGGACCTTTTAAATATGCCTTGGAGGTAAATAGCCCYCTAAATAATACCCCTTCACCGCACGTGGTGCACAAAACATATGTARAGTGACCCACCCAAGTCTTGTTCATTTAGATTGGTATTTGTAATTGACCCCCTTCCACCCCACATTTGTATATGTATGACATTAGTGTGGTTGACAAAGAATATGAAATATTCCTAACATGTTTGTTGTATCTGTATTTTGTATTCATACTTCCATATCTGTTTTGGTATATGTATCTCATATATGTGTCTTATTTTAATATGTTGTATATGAATTCCGTTTTTGGCTTGGACAGTTGAGATTGGCTCGATTGGACGCCCCACATTAAAATTTGCCCACCCACATCAATGGTGCGAGGGGGTGGTTTAATTTTTTTTCCAAAATGATTAGACGACCCAAATTTTTTGACAATAAGGCAAGGCGGGTTTTTACAAAAATTAGGTTGTATTGCTTCTTTTGAGTAGATAGTGAATTCCATTGGTATCTCAAATGGGTGGTTTCTACTAGTGAATGAACTTGTTTATCAACTTTTATTGATAGTGATAGCTACTGATAGTATTGAGTCAAAACCATTGCTGGACGAAGGTGTCATTGTAATTCAAGTATCATCTCATTTGAATATTGTTATTCCAATACAAACAAGGTTGGTTTCAAATTTTTAGTACCACTTTTGATGTAAGTGTTGTAGTATTCAATAGAAGCACTATAGCTTTAAACCTAGCCTCACACGATTACCATGTATACAATTCTAAGCCTACCATGAACGTAGTTCAAGAATTTGGAATTTGCTAGTAATTACAATAGTAGTTATAAATACAACTATTGCAATTTCATGAATTCCAATTAAAGTGGGTGAATTGCAATAAAGCAATTAATTTTTGTAATGCTCAAGGTTCTAAAAATATACTTTGTATAAGATTGTATAGTTCTCTTTTTTTTGTAGTGTTGTATTAGATTCTTGGGCTACATATATAACAACCAAAATTTTATAGTTTGTTGACATTAGATGTTTTTTGGGGCATTTAGAAGACTACAAGTTCCCGCGCTGTGAGAATGCATTGGGAACTCTAGGAATTTTGCCATGAAGGCAGTCTGACGTGGCAGAGAGACTGCCACATCAGATAATACTAATTAATTAATTTTCAAAATTAAATATTTAATATTTAAAAAATAAAATTTTGAATTATTTTTGTTTTAAATCAATTTTCAGTTTTTTTTATACTTTCTAAGATTTTGGATTATTATTATTATTATTATTATTTTTTTTTAAATTCAAAATTTCATACCAATAGTTGCAAGTTCCGTGCACAAGGAACAACCCCAAAATAGTCTCCTACTGGGTTGAAAAAACATTTAATGTATTCTAGCCTGAATGCCGACAAACATGAATAAAAAATACCCATAAATTGTTTAACAATTGGTTACTCTTAGTTGATACCATTGGACATAACAATCTAGTATGCATTTTCAAAAGCTAAAATTCATAGCAATACATTGATGTCCACAAGGCATTCCTAATTTTGAAGATACCTTTGTTTTTTGGTTCAAGTAAGGTAGAACAATCCATTGTGGTTAGAAGACCCTATAGAGGACCCCATAGTAGACACCAAGCTAAAAAAATGATGCTTTTACAGGTTGGTCAATAAATGAGATTTTGGAAACAATCAATTTGTCTTGCCTGACAATAATGGAGTGAYTCCTGACCTCATTGGGAACTTCTAACTTTTAAGTGTATTTTCATTATTGGAAGTGACATTTTTAGGCTTTCCATATTAGAATTTATTGTGATTGCTTCAAGTCTATAAGATGAGCATTATGGATATAGATTTTGTTGGTTCCAGGCAGTCTAGAGACTATTMTGGATCATGATGAGTTGAACACTTCAAAAATTCATAGCAAATTCATACTTTTAACATAAAAAAATGTAATTTCAATTGCTTGTGTTGTAAAATTTCTTGTTTCTCACATTGTCTCACTTTATGTAGGATTATTTTTATTAAATTTAGCAATGGGATGAGGACAAATTCTTAATTCCTACTACAATGGGTTGTTTTATTCTAGGTAGGAGGTCCATAAATCTCTCATCTAAGAGCTAAAACTAAATTTTGAGGAGGTGAAATTTCTTGGAATATTTTTGAGTAAATTTTTATTGAAAGACAAGCGTAGTTGGCATCTAAGGTAGCAACACCCATAATCGTCAGTGTACCATAACCATCACTAGAGTTCCCTTAAACTGTCTCCAAGGTACCTTGCCCATGCTTAATTGTGGTTGGTGGGCTTTTAGTTTTTTAGATTTTGGTGCTAGAATCAAGGGAGATTTACTAGAGTGGGGTTTCAGGTGTTCTAGGAAGTTCTACTTTGAAAATTCATAGAAATTAAATGGCTTATCCAAAAATTCTATTTGATTTTTTTGAAAATTCATGATTTTCAATTGTTAATCTAGGAAAAATATTGTCTGTAGAAAAATGTACATCCAACCTTGTTGAATTACTTATTTTGACAGTTATGGGTGTTGCTACCTTAATTAAAAATTATTTCATATTTTTTGGAGCTATGTGGAATTAGTCATGAAATTTTGAAGCTGAATGGCATTGGACTCTAGGAAAATTGCCCACCTCCTAAAATATACATTGTTTGCATATAGCTAAAGACTATCCAAAAGCAGCATGTACAAATAGTGTACATTTTGAAGAGATTAACAGTTTTAGAACCTGAGGGCTTTTAGAACCTTCTACCTAAATTTTGAAATTAGTAACCTCACACTTAGTGACATCTTTTAAAAATAAATATCGTTAACCTCTAAAAGACCAAATTGCGTTTTTTTTTGGCAACATAGCAATTTTGGGCAGCTTAATACAAATGGAGTTTTTGTTTTTTAACTTTGAAAATTTCACACAACACATGCCCAAGAAGTAGCTTTCCATACCAACAATTTTCATAATTACTGACTACATGGTTAAAAAATTTATTGCATGAAATGTAAGTTTTAGTGGTCGGCGGGCAGGGAGCTCAAAAAATCCATTTAAAATCCCTTTAATTTAAAATAAAAATTTGAAATTGATTATCTAGAAGTATATAAACATGGGAAGCTTCAAATTATTCCATTTTGATCAATGAGGTGAAAGTTATGAGGAGTTTTAGTTTGTAGGTAGGTATGGTTTTCAAAGACCCCATACCTACCCACAAATTAAAACTCCTTATAACTTTCATCTCATTGATCAAAATGGAATGATTCAAAGCTTCCCATTAAATATAATATTAGAGAATCAATTACAAATTTCAATTTTTACAAAAATGATTTTTAAAGAAGTTTTTTGAGATGCCCGGACTACCTGCCGGCCACTAAAACTCACATTTCATGCAATAGCTTTCTAACCATGTAGTCAGTAGTTATGAAAATTGCCGAACTTGAAAGCTATTCCTTGGGCACATGTTGTGTGAAATTTTCAAAGAAAAAAAATTAAAATTCCATTCATAGTGAGCTACCCAAAATCGCTATGTTGCCAAAAAAGCAAAGTTCAGTCCTTTAAAGTTAAGGTAGGAGGTCCCAAAATGGAACAGGTTCTAAAATCAAACAGGCTTTAGAGGTACATTTTGCACTCTCCAATATACAAGTAGTCTACATTAGAATAGGTGGTGGATTTTAGAGCCCACTAAAATGAACATTTTTCAACTTCAAAACTTCATAACTAATTGCACAAAGCTTCAAACAATATGAAACAACTTGGGTTACATGCCAATTCCTCTTGTGTTTCAAGGAAAGCTTATTGACATATATTTCAAGAAGTTCCACCTACCCAAAATTCAGTTTCAAACTCTTAGATGGGCGCTTTATAGACCTCCTACCTTACGGCCCATCGTGTATCTCCAAAACTCAGCCCATGGAATAGAGTGGTTGCAAAATTAATGGCTCTCTTGAATCTTGAAAGAATTTGTTTTGAAATTGATAAGAYGAAACYYATGCAACTGGAAACTTTGAATCTGTTCTGAATCTGTGTCCATGTGCTTCRGGTGCAATGACATGTGAGTCCCGAAAGAATTTCAAAACTTCGAGCCATTGTCTTAAAGGACCAAGGAGCCCACTTTGGGCTTTTTGAAAACTTGGTTGGGCTTTGTTGATTTCAGACCTTGGAATATTTTTATGAAATTCTTAGAAATCATCTTAATCTACATGTGAAGTTTTGTTTCACGTCATTCCAATCAATATTGTAAAAGTTAGAAGGAATTTTTTTTATTTCAATATCAAATTGGATAGAAAAAAGACTAATTGAAAAAAAGAAAAAAGAACTAGTCATCTTTTATGGACTGTATAGATTGATACTTGATGTAAAAACAAAATTGAACCATTCGACTCCAAAAAATGAGGAGAAAGTTACTAGGAGTTTTACTTTGCAGGAAATGACTGTAGAAAAAAACATATAAAGTGGTCTTTCACACTCAATTTTGAAAAAAAAATTCAAATAGAAAAGAAGAGGAAAGGATACCATTCTCAATTTCTCAGTATTAGGATTAGCAATTGTAATGCTAGTTTCTTGTAAAAGTGATTAAAGTAACTCACCCTATGACAAGCACAACTTTGGACATGACTATTGGAATCCCAAAAATTTGTATGGTGTACATAAAATGTACTGCAGAAGAAGAAGAAGAAGACGTGAGACTGCATTAGGCTTGTCTAAAGTTGTGCATTTCACAGGCTGAGTTTGTTTTTTCTTCACTACCAACCCATCACATTCTAAGGTAGGAGGTCCTAAACTGGAGCACGTTCTAAAACCAATCAAGCTCTAAAGGTACACTTTGCACTCTCCAATGTACAAGTAGTCTACATTTGAGGAGGTGGTTGATTTTAGAGCCCATTGCAATGCACTTTTTTGCAACTTCGAAAATTCATAATTAATTCCAAAAAAATCCAAAAAATATGAAACGACTTGGGTTACATGACAATTCCCCTTTTCTTTCAAGAAAAATTTACTGAAAATAATTTCAAGCAGTTTCACCTTGCCAAAATTCAGCTTCAGGCCTTAGATGGGTGCTTTATGGACCTCCCTACCTTACACTTGTACTTAAAACTCTAGTTTCAAATTCAACCCCGGCTTTGCTTTCTTTGGCATGCAAATTGATTGACCCATACGCCACATACCTTACCTCATTAATACACGTGCATAATGACTCCTCTCATTTTATTTTCCYTTGTCCACACTAATAACTTAAACGTGGAGAAAGGAAAATCAAACTGATTGGGCAACATGTCCAAACCACTGCTCAAATGTCCTTGTTGTGTAAACTGGGCCTAACTTACCGGAACTACCCAAGGTCATGTGAAACACTCCTTCTGGGTATGCAGACAATGACATACACACACATAAGGTAACATGTCCAGAAATCGCCCACCTAAGAGCTGAAACTGAATTTGGGCGGGGCAAAGCTTTTTGAAATAATTTCTTAAAATGTTTCCTTGAAAGACAGGTGAAATTGGCATCTAACCCAAGTACTTTCATTTTTTTTTGGAGTTTTCTGAAATTAGTTATAAAAATTTGAAGTTGAATTGGCATAGGGCTCTAAAATTTCCCACCTCCTAAAATGTACATTGTTTAAACACGGCTTAACTCCTAAAGGACCAAGGCATTTTTTCTCCAAAAACACACATTCAAAACTGCCAATTCTATGGCAAAGAGTAAAATTTTTTGAATTTTTTTTTTCTCACGTCTAACTGTAGGATCTTACACCTAACTAGTATGAGAATGTGTGGGAAAAATTTCAGAAATTTTGACCGCATAGATTGCAAGATATCCATGTTTAAAGTGGAAAAAACAAAAATTTCAGCACATTGCGGGACTAGATTTTTTGACTTTGAACCTTTTTAACTTAAATGTTTTGCACTATAGAGTTTTGAGCTTTTAATCTTTATGGTGAAGAATTGAGTTGAGATTCTAGAAAAAAAAATCAAAGAAAAAAAACCTTAATTTTCATTCTTTAAAAAATTGTTAAGTAAAAGTAGGGTACTAGATAGAAGGTAAATCTAAGCAATTAATATCTCTTAAATGGAATTAAAATGCACTAATCCCAATGGTGAGATTGTTCTATCAAGAGAAATTAACCATGCAAAACTTTTTTTTGGAAAAATTGTCAAAATTGCATTCAAGAAATGAATCCTACAAGGTGTTTTTTTTCTAGAAAATGATCTAATTGCCCGAAAATTGTTTTTTCCACTTTAAACACGGATATCTTGCATACTATGCGGTCAAAATTTCTGAAATTTTTCCCACACATTTTCATACTAGTTAGGTGTAAGATCCTATGGTTAGACATGAAAAAAAAACAATTTTCAAAATCTTTTACTCTTTGCCATAGAAATGGCAGTTTTGAGTGTGCTTTTTGGAGAAAAAACGCCTTGGTCCTTTAGGGGTTAAATGTGGATTGAGAAACCATGACAAAAATCTCTCAAGGACCATGACTCAGTTTTTATTGGCTCGCCTTAGAAGTCACAACCTATAGGGGTAGTGTAAAATGAGAGACAACCACATACACTGGAAACTTTGGATGGTCTAGCCCTCCGGGCTAGACAGCTGTGGGGGGCTAGAGGTTTGCATTCCAGCCTCCATGACTCGCATTGACTTCCACAAGAAGCAATTCAATCCCAACTAGACATCAAGCCTAGCCCTGGCTAGTGGTACAAAAGTGGGGCTACTAGTACAAAAATTCTAGCCCTCCAAAAAAATTTCACAATGCTAAGGAGGGCTAGACGGGGGGCTAGACCTTCCCAATGTAGCCCCGGCTATGACGTCCAAAGTTTCCAAAGATAATGGACTATCTACATTTTAATTGTATTTTAAAAAATAGGAACTTGTATTATAGTGACCATTCTTGGTAGACCTTAGAATGCAAACTCAAAGACTAAAAATGTATACACATTTATTAAATTAAAGAGAACAAAATTTCCATTGACATCATTATCTTCTCTCAAGATTACTTGGACTGAGAATTTTGAGTTTTGAATAATCTTTTTTTTTTTTCAAAATTTTCATTAGTTGAGATTTAACACCTTAGAGTCTTTGGTATGGAGACAAATGCAGATCTATAACTTTTGAAGGATTTGAATTTAGAGTTTTAGTATTTAGGGTTTAAAATATATAGTTAAAATATATAGTTATCTAAATTCTAAATTCACACATTAAATTGGATGATTGTTAGATGAATGTTGTTTAATTAGTATTTGGCTCAATTTCAGATGGAATGTAGGCAAAAGAAAAATGAAAGTAGGAGTTTGGATGATAGTCTCACTATTTGAGATCACCGATTGAAATAAAAATTATATTCCAACAAAGCTTATGTGATTTTCTAGCTTCACAAAAAAGTTTCATAAAATTACGATGAATATTGAGACCGTACAAGCCTATCCCATAGGGCCAATGAGACTTTAGGGATTAATTTGTTGAGAATTCCCCTCTTCCTTGGACATTCATTTGCCTAGTACATAATAACATATATCTAAGCTATGATCTTCCCCATGCTAGGACAAAGATCCTTGGGAGGATCTTTTTTTCAGTAACCTTGTAAGGACGTGGCTCTCATGACCAAGGTAGTCACCAAAATTCTTTGATGATTCAACCACTAGGTGCATTTTCTCTTTCTATAATTAATCCTTAAAAGATGGACCTATCACCGCGGAGAAAAGGCGGGTTGTGGATTGTAGACAACCGAGTGTTAGACGATGGAAAGTCAAACCGTACAACACCTAAAAATGATAGCAACACCAAAGAATTTGATGATGGACATAAGGGGACATGTCCGCATGGGTTTGAATTTTGGTGGCTTTGTGTTACAATTTGTAGCACCTAAAAATGACAATACATTCACTGACCCTATTTTGTGCTTTCCATATCAAAGCACATCCCTACTTTCATGTTTGTCCAAGAAACGAATGAAAAATACCTTTCTTGCATCCACCACAATTGATTTTTGTCATCCAAAGGACTCAAAACGTCCATGTCATCCTTTAAGGGTTAACAGTGAAGTCACTTATTCATTGGACCATCGGACCACAGTGTTCCACAACGTCCTTCGAGGTGTTAATAAGTAAATCCAAGTATTGGAATTGGCTGCCGAACCATCAACATTAACAATAAGACAAGTTTTGTTCCTGGTAGAGGTCCCCCTTTCCAAGACCGGGGTGGACTGGCCCCCTCGCTCGGACACTCCAAGTCATTCTAGGGGTGCAAGTAAAACAAATAAAAAAAAACTTTTTGGGGCCCGATTTACCTTGTACATGCCTCCTCACTTTTGGGGGGTCTCTAATTGCAAATATGAATTCAGAACTTGCAAATTCTATCATGCGTTGGAAAATAAAAAAATTCAGGGTTTTACCGAGTGCCAAAGCAAGGGGGTCGGGAGGGGATGCCCTTTCTTTCCAAGGATCCCCTCCCGCCCTAAAATAAACAATGTCATTACAAAGT
This sequence comes from Pleurozium schreberi, assembly GCA_006891605.1. NCBI lineage: Eukaryota > Viridiplantae > Streptophyta > Bryopsida > Hypnales > Hylocomiaceae > Pleurozium > Pleurozium schreberi. The sequence goes on along the minus strand of VACF01000531.1, from coordinate 100,837 downwards.
TGCTGCCCCCTCAGTCCGGGAAAGTACCCCGCAAGTGCGATCGCCACCGCTTCCCCGCAAAGGATTTAAATCTCGAACGACGGAGGAACTTCTGCAAGGGCTTCTGAACTCCAGGCCAGTACTAGAACTAGAGGTGCATTGTGCATCAGGACAGCCAGTTGAGGTAGCCTTAAAATATGGATTMAAACCCTAATCGCTCTGGTTGGTCGCCACCATTGGAGGTTGCAGCAAACAACAGCACCATTGCAGCATCATCATCGCCGGCAATTGCAGCCAGCTCATGCAGGGATCACGTTCTCGGTGACATATCGCTTTAAATTTGACTGCGCCGATCGACTGCACTCTTTTTCATGGCAAAGATCGTCATCCTCACGTGGTTGTGTTGTTCAGGCGGTTGTATGGAATGCCAGTAAGCAAAGGGAGTAAGGGAYCCCTGCCAGCTAGAGGCTAGRGCTTCCTTCAATTGTAGGTGCAATTGCAAACAAGAGCTTCACTGTAGGAGCATTAATTGGATTAGACATATATACAAACTGCGAGAAAATGGTTACATTACTTGCATTAGATTAGTTCTTGATGATTGTTTGCGGATTGCGTGTGAATCGGCGCGTGGCAGGGGTACTCGATTAGGCTATCTGACCAACTAGCGAATTCGGTTGGCATTTTGCGAAGCGGTTTTGGAATTGCTTGTGGTGCATGTTGGGAGTCACGCTTTCTTTGTGAGCGAGCGAGTGAGTGAGTGACGGTTGCGCTTAGGTTTTAACTTAATGAGAACGTCAAGTGGTGGATTTAGTCACGGTGTGCGCTCAGAGAGCTGGTGCAGAGTGAAGGAAGGTTACAGATATTGAGACAGGGTTGGAGTGTTTGTACTGTTGGTGAAATCTATGGCTTGAGTGTCGCGTACTGGAAGTCTGGGACTGTCAGTGACTGGAAAGGATCGCAGTACGTACGGGTTGGCTTTAGGGGTTAAGGGACAGGAGGTCTAATTGTGTTTTGAGGTTGTTTGAGCGTTTCAACGACGTCTGGTAGTCGGGACTCGGGAGGAGCGTTAAGGCTCTCCGAATTGCGCGCGAGCTAAGCGCAAGGGAAGGATTTTTTTCTGAATTTCTTGAAGTCGTTTGTTGTATTTCAACTTGAAGAAGCGAACAAAGCGGAAAGATTGAGAGCTGGTGAAAATTTCTCGATTGTAGGTTGAGGCGTAGTTTTGAAAATGACAAGTCATTGGCCTTCGATTGCCAGGTTGCATAGTAGCGCACTTGGAATGCATATTCTCTTTGATTCATCGTCTTTTTAAGAGAAGCTGCGGATTAGGATTCGATTGATTGTGTGTTTTGAGCTAAAGGAATTGACAAGCAGCGGAGATTAGGATATCATATGGCTGACCCTCCCTTCGTTCAATCTGGAGAAGATTAAAATAATTCTCGTGATCGGACACCTATTCTTTTTGCTTCTACTCAATTGCGGAGTAGCGAATGCAATGGAAGCTCAAATATCATCGGTTAGGGGGGGATTTTGGGAGAAATCTGTTTTAGAAGGCAGAGCACTTCTGGGAACCCATGCCCAAGCCCCTGCGATGGTTGCCTCTAATTCCGTGGAGMTCAAACACCCGAAAACGCATTACCCTCTGATGGCGACCTTGCTCGTCCTCATGGTGGTGGCCGTGGGTGCCATTTGCTGCTGCTGTTACCAGTGGGAGGGACGCATGCGAGTACAAGCCCAACCTCGAAGCCCAGGACATTCCGAGATGACCGGAGGCACACCACGATCATCATCAAGTTCTCGGCTAAGTTCAGGGGAATTTTGCGGCACTAATACAAGAGTAAGAACAGTCTTTCCTCCAAATTTTAATTTATCTTTGGCATTTGTTCGGACTAGAAATCTTGTGGTAGAAACAGTCTCCGCATTAGAGTTCTCAATCTCCGCAACATTGCTCGAGTCTCTGAAGTGTAGCATCTAAAAGTGACAAGAAACCAGTCTCTAGTTAATTTGAAGATATCATTCCAACAGAAATTCAATTGATTGAATGTAGGTATCATCTGTCTCGGTGATAATGCCCGGAGACGACATTCCTCGTTTCATTGCCTGGACTGCCCCACAAGGAGCCCCTGCTGCTTCTGCCATCCCTAAATCTCTTCGACCAACTCCAGCGGAGCCTGACCTAAATGGTGGGAAATTCTCTGGCCATTCCGTCATGGCTCAAAATTCGTGGGTTCCTGGCATAGGGCCTTCTTCAGTGAACCTTTTTATCCTTTGAAAAGTGACGGTGCTTGCTTCAGTGCTCTTGCATAATGTCGTGGCTCCTCCGCCATCTCGTGTTCTGGGACAGTCTGCACACAACCAAAATCAGGGCAAAAGCGTCCTCAACCTGCGATCTCAACTAACGGATGCGAGGTTCAAGTTAACCAAAAATTATAACTGCACAAACCACTCACCTACCATTCACCTTGCTGGGCAATCCACACGAAACAGTTCATTACAGTTCATTTAGGGTTTGGGGGTTTAGGAACCTTAAAACCCTAACCCCTCCATCGAATTCCACAAAATGACACGGAGAAACAGCGCTGCATTCAGTGCGCGATTCTTTGCAACACCTGAACATGTCTCATCCGGCATCTCCCAGCCTGTATAACACAAACAAAAGTAGGGCAAGATCGTCCTCTACCTGCGATCTCAGCAAACGGGATTCAGCATGGGAGGTTCGAGTCGACCAAAAATTACAACAGTCGAATCCACTCACTGACCATTTTCCTTGCTGGGCATTCCACAGGAAACAGTTCATTTCATTTCATTTCGGTTAAAACCCTAAAACCCTCGTTCGAATTCCACAAAAAGACACCCAGAAACTCAACCCTGTAAGCGTTATCCGACTCCTTGTAATRTCGAAAGCTTAAATGACCGTGTCAAATAGGTTCGGAAGCTTAAAGCACAGCTTAATGTGTGTGTGTGGAGGGAGAAACGGAAATCGGAAAAGCAAAGGAGTGGCAGCTATGAAGAAAAAAAATTTGGACCATTTCTCGATTTGTGCGTGTCATCCTTGCGCAGGGGCCATGCTAATCTTCTCTGTATCGTTCCAATTTTATCAGATGTCTCCGAAGAGACAGTAGGTGGTGGCCGATATGGGTATATAAACCAGGGAACTCGAAGCATGCCAAACCGTATGGGACAAATGGCATGCGAGACTGACTTTTACTTTAAAAGCATCACAATGCAAATACAGTATTAGGGTTCGGAGGAACCGCGTCTGCAAGCAGGTGGGTGACCCAGAAGTGCCACATACCTTAACCCCAGAATGACCCTGAGGACAGAATGTATCCTTGACCAATTTTTTAAGTTAAACAAAACCTTATCAAATTACTATTTTTAGTAGTTTATATTTTTGAAAAATTCTTTTTGAAGTTTAGTTTTAGCTTCAAAAATATGATTTTGAAAATGATTGATTATGATTTTTCTATTCAAGATTTTATGCATGGGTGTCCATTGCAATCTTGACTTTTTGTAGTGTTTAGGGCTCTTGGGAATGAGCCTCAAATACACTAAATCTTTGAGAAAAAATCACATTAGAATTTCATTTAAAAAAATTGTAGAGTACATTTTGAGAAGCTATAAATTGATTGGGGTTATGCATGTTACTACTTTTAACCTCATATTTTTTTGGTGACCAACTTTTTAGATTTGACATGTCAAAAGAGGATTGAAATACTTCAAATCACTTTCGCAATTTTAACACCCTCATGATCAAACATTATAATCTTTCAATCCGTAAGAGATATTGTTGTGTTTTCTTTTCTAATGTGAACTCTAACATGTCTAGTTTGATTTTATACGGTTACAATTCAGAAAGAATTGATACAGCGTATCAGAATGTTGGCTTTTTGTTCAATTTAGAGAAAATTCTAGAAGCTCAAGAAATTCGAGGGTCATTTTGGAGTTAAGCCTACTCCTCGGATATATGTTGTGGAAAAGTTTCAAAGAAAAAAAGAAAAATTTCATTAATAGTGAGTTGTCCAAAATCTCTATGTTACCAAAAAAACGCAATTTGGGTATTTAGGGGTTAAAAGAACTTGACATTCAAAGTAGATAATCATTTCAAGATGGAGGGAATATAATCCGGAAAAAAATTTAGGCTCGCCAGTGATGAGAATTGAGAAGCAAAGGATTTACTTCCATGGAATGGAAAGATATGTAATGTGGTACATTTAATTGAAAGTGGAACATTGACATGATTTTGCTTTCTTAAGCATGATTTACCAAAAGCCTTTACAATTTTTGAAATTTAACTCACTTTTGAAGAGGTTTGTTTTGATTGCCTATTTTCAAAATTTGAGTTTTTTTTGTGTGTATTCAAAGTACTATTGGATGTGCTTCCAATGATAGCAATTTCAAGCTCTAATTATAAACTGATGAGAAATTAGAAATATATTTGGAAGGGCTACCGATAGTATGGATGTTTCATCAAGGATGTTTTAATCTAAGAATTGCAAAATCAACACAATTGTGCTTCATTGATCGCCATTGTTGCTACTAGAAACAAATCTTGAAGGAAGGATTTCCTTAAATTGAGTGAATTTGTTGACAACCATTATAGCGAGTGCCATGATCTCTAATTTTTTATCATATGATTATCATATGAAGATAAACTGCAACTAAAGTGGCATGAAATTTAAGAATAATATTTGCATATAATTTGCAAAAGTTACAAGAGGACAAACTTKAATGGGCGGATTTCTAGAGTTGTGCTCTAATTCCTAGGTTTACACTTTGAACATTATGCAACAAGCATCTACTTATTTTTTGGATAATTTAGGGATGACTTTTGGGAATAGTCATGCTTGAAAGTATGTGATCCTACATGATTAGAAGAAGTTACGTTATAGTACATAGTCAATTGCAAGTACAAAGATTAAAAATGTTTATAATTTTGAAAAATATATTTATCATAGTGAGTATGATTGTGTTCTTTTCATTTTTTTCAAAATACCTAGCAACTACTACTAATTATAAAAATCTTATTTGGGACACTAGGATTGGATTCTAAAAACCATTGCAACAATGTAATGCATAATTTTGAAGCATATTGGAGCACTATCAATTATTGAGAGGTGAGAAGAGGAAGATTATAGCCCATCATGCTAGCCTTTTTTAGTCTTAATAACACTTGCAAGTCAATTCAGAATCAAATTTGGAAGATCATATGCAATCAATTAATGAGGTTCAGATGCAAAAACTTACCTTCAAAAGCAAAATGCAATGCTCAATTTTGAAACGTAAACCTTCAAATGATTGTAATGATTTTTTGGCATTATTAGAATCAAATGCTAAACATCTAAAATTAGAATGAATACAATATGCTCTTTAAAATTGTATAATCAAATACTAGTATTAGTTATGATTTTGATTTATAGAAAGATTAGATTATTTGTTTGGTAAAAATGCCATTTTTGTCGGCAATATTTTTGATAATGACAATAAGGCTACTAGAATTAGAAACTATTTGAAATTTGTACCAAACCACTGGCCAATAATTTAGGTGGTACTAACTTGCAAATTATTTTTAATAACAATGTCCTTGATTTGCCATTACCTTGCTAGTTTTTGGCAATCAGCCAAGGTTAGTGGATTAATTAATTTAATTCTAATTGCAATAAAGAGATACCTATTTTACAAAGTTTGGGGATTGTTACCTTTACATTGGGTGTTGGTGTGTGTCTGTTAGTTTTAGGTGTATAGTGACAAACTATGCACCATAACAAAAAAATTTAATTTTAAAATTTTTAGTTTTTAATCCCTCCCTCTCCCAAAATTTTTAATTTTTTTGGGATGGGGTGAATTAAAAATTTTAAAATCAGCCCACTCCCCCAAGCCCTCCCTCTCCCCTCTTGTAATTTTCAAGGGGGGGGGAGATGCAGACATTATGGGATAAATTTAGGTATACATATATGTATAGATATACGTATCTACCATATATATCTTTTGATGTCTGTATATGTATTTGCCATATATGCATTTTGATGTCTGTGTATATATACGTATACATATCTGCCATATATGCATTTTGATGTCTGTGTATGTATACGTATACGTATCTGCCATATATGCATTTTGATGTCTGTGTATGTATACGTATACGTAAGAATTTAAGCTTACTATCGCTTTGCATTCCCTTCCCTGTCCCATTGTCCATGTCCATGCAGATGGGATCCAGTTGCAATCACAAGGGGGAGCGAAGAAGACGGCGCCGGCGATGGCCCATCCCGCTCAACTCTCGATGCATTCACATCAATGCCCTTCTTTATGACGACGCGCAACGCAATTCCAATCCCCAGGCATGTTCAATTCAAGTCCTTGATGACGACTGAGCCTTGGGGATAGAGATTAGAGATTAGAGATTAGAGAGAGAGAGAGAAAGAAAGAACCAGGACAAGTGTAAATAGATTAATTAACCCCGGGGTTTTAAGTTTTAGTAAAAAGCGAGGTGATGGGAAGTGCCTGGCGCAACTGGCTTGCGTGTTTTTGACGGTAACTTAGACGATCTGCACGAAGAATCTCCTGCAGCATTGGCAGCGGTCACGAGAAGCGAGAGAGATGTTCGGACGGTGAGCGAGCGAGGGTAGACTGTCGAAATAGGGGGGAAAATGGATTGATTAGGAGGTGGGTGGGATGTTTACGTTTGGAGGGTTTTAGGGGAAGATGGGAGTCGGTTTGGCTCCCCGGGATTTCATGTGTTAGTAGGTTTAGCAGAATTTTGGCTTCCATTGCAGAATTTGGCTCGATTGGAAAGACTGTGGCCATGTCCAAGCGGCAGCGTTTCTTTGTGGAGCTTGCTGAGGATCGGGTCACCATGGTTTCTTGGAAGCAGTTGTTGGCAAACGGAGAGCGAATTTCGACTTCGGAGATAGCTGCGCCGTCGACTACTTTTCCTGCGAAGACGGTGGTCCCAGGCGTGAATCGTGCCACCATTCCCAACAATTCAAACACGACCGAGTCGAATCCACTGGTGAGGATTAATTTCAGCCTGCATTTCAATTAGGATGTAATTTTCAATTTCGCTCATGGAACAAGCTCTTTTTCTCTCTCTGTCTCTCTGCGATGGATTGAAACGATGATTTCGAAATGGTTACATCAGTTCGACACTTTTGCAACGGTTCTTGGATGTTGCTCCAACGGTGGTTGGATTAGGTGAGTCTCATTGCAAAACCTTTGCCTAATTGACGAGAAATGTCTTGCAAGCATTGAGAGGCCATGACGCGCTTAGTCATTATTGTAATGAGAGTTTGGAGCTGGATGATTCCCCTGAAGTAGGCTACTGAATACATGCATCCGTTCTTTTTTAGCAGAAACCAAGAGGGAAATTGAAGCTATCTCTTTCGAATTCCGCCAAGACGACCACCACGAAGCCTGCCGAGCAGAAACCAAGTCTGGACGACAGAACCTTGATCAAATATACTTCCCGTGTACCCAAGTCGGCCACTCAGATTCAACCTAAACCCAACGAGACGAGGATCGTGGAGGCCAAGTTGGAATTCGGCCGAGAGCATGATTCAGTGACGATGAAATTGGCAGGGCCCAGGGGCAAGGTGCATCGATCGATGCCGGGAAAGACGAGCTGCCGCACCAAGAAGAAGACCCAAGCTTGCTTTTGCTGCTCCAAGAAGGATCCCGGGACCCAAACATGAGCAGGAATTTCAAAACTTTCCTCCTTTTTGGTGCAAGTATTACGCATTTTGCTATTGACTGGAATTTGAATTAGTCCTGACTGTGGGTGTCTCTTAAACTGAGTGGCACTCTGAAGAGAATCCTTGCAACTGGAGGCGTAACGACAGTGATTGTATCAGAAACTCACTGAGTTTGCTTCAATTTTTGGACACTGATGATGAGGTCGCTTGCTTGCTGCAACATTTCGTAGTAATGGCATTCCATTGCAGGTGCTCTGATAATCAGATATTCGTTCCAGTTTGCTCTGCTCATTTGTTGACCTAGTGGCAATTTTCATGAATGCTTGCAATGGGCCTTTTTTCTTGCTTTGCTAGTTGAACCCTAAACCCTAAAAAAAAAAGGATTGGATCGCGCCGTTTACTTCAATTGGGTGAACTAGCCTGTTACCACCCACATTGCAATTCCTCCCTTGTGTACCTGCAGTGTATAGAACAGTTGGGTCCAATTAATTTTACAAGCTGTSTACTGTGAAATTCAAATTCTTTTTGCATGATTTAGAGTACAGTAAGTTAGTGTGCCGTGTTTTGTTGCCACAACCAAAATAAAAGTAAAAATAGTTTTTAAATTTTTAAATTTTTTTAAAAACTATGAAATTCAATATCTTTTATGCACAAAGGAGTGGAAAGGCCTCGTTTCATGGTGTTTGGACATGTAATGTGAAAATCATGTTTGTTTGCAAGATTCAAGATTATTTGATTTAATTTTAAATTTAAAAGTAACTAAGAAATCCATAACTTTCACGTTGTAGTTTCAAATGTTATGAAACAAAGTTTGTGCATTCTTCCTTCGGAAAACTTTCCAATTGTATCAATGCCATGAAATCAATACTATGACACTAAATACAAAACACACAACTTAATCGAAAGTATAGTTTTGGCATTTTTCATCTTGTATAATTAACATTCAAATCTTACACAATCCCAATCAAGCTTACTAAATTTCTATTTCAAAATATTGAAACTCCATTTTTGGTAGTTTCTTCTAATTTAATATTCATGATAATTTTCGTTTAAAAAACATTGGCAATAAATATCTTAAATTCAATGATATAGATATGTAAGAAATGTCCACGAGCACATCTCTCTTTGAACAAACATCTCCAAAAAATGCTTTAGAATTGAAATTTCAATGCAGGGGCCCATGCCCAAGTTTTGTAAATAGATATATCTTTGTTAYAATTAAATTTTTCTATTGGACCCTCACATTGTAAATAGTTTTGTACGTTTGAGCACGATGGTTCAATTACTTGCCAAAATATGGATAAAATTAAAAAAAAATCTATTTAAAAAAACTTGGGCATAGTCACCACAATATTAAAGTCTCTGTAGAGGGAAAAATGGGCATTGTCACTCCAACAATGGAGGAACTTGCAGCCTTATAGACTAGTTGAATTTCATCTAATGCAACCCATTTTTGGGTCATTGGGGGAACTTGCAGCTTTATACACTACTTGAATTTCATCTAATACAACCCATTTTGGGTCATTGGGGGAACTTGCAGCTATAGTAAACAATGAAGTCATCCATTGACCACTTTTTGGCCTTAGCATCCTCCAAGGGTTAATGAAGAAGAAATGAAATGCAATCCAAGTTGTCCCGTCCCAATGCAAGAGTTAATGGGCAAATAGCAACCTTGGAAGCAAGTGTTAACTAGAAGGAACATGATCTTTATGGAGATCTAGTAAATGAGCACAAAAGATCCACAACTTGTCTAATTGGTCATGTGCATGATTTTCTCGGTGTTCCATGTTTCCACTACTACACTGAAATGATTATTTAATCTTGTTGAATAATTGACTAGTATACAAATTATTAAGACCAATCTAACGTCACCCTCCACAACACAAATGCTACAATGCCACCACTACAAATGATGTTAAATAGTACGTCCTTGTGGGAAATAGTTTAGACCATACTAAAATACCCATTTCAAACTTCAAAGTAGTGGTCACAGTTTGGAAATTGAGATTTGGAAAAAGAATTGGTTGTTCTTACACCTCATATTAAATTCAACCAAAGTGAGAAGGCTTTTTTGCACATACCTTCATTGATGGTTGATCGTCCTTGTTAAACAAGTCACATTCTATTGCAAGCTTGGCCATATCGGCAAAGACTTCCTTGGGGTAAGTGTCTCCTAGCTTTGGATCAACAATTGCTTCAAAGTCCTCTACTTCAAAACCTTGGCCGCGCCTTCCAAGACAAAAACAGATAATCAATCAATTCTTCTAAAATATTGTCAAAGGCATTCAACATTCCATACCAAGTTATTCAGCACCAAGACTCTTACTTTCATGTGTTCACTAAGGGAAAGGCACCCAATGGCGTCCTTGTACCCAATGCCATCCAAATCTGCAAGACATAATCATTTCAGGCCATAAATGTAGGTAGGCGGTACATGGCTTATTTCTTTGACCTAAAATAATAAGCGATCTACAGCACCGCTACATTTGTGTTCTAGAATGAATGCCTTACCTAGAAAGGGACGACATTGGGTATATTGGACGCCATTAGGTATATTGGACGCCATTGGGTGCCTCTCCCTTACCGTATTGCACAACCCTTACAAAAATTCAATTTTTGCATGCTCAAAGACAAAGAGACTCAAAACTTAGATAAGTGTATGAAGGTCAAGTACTTCAAATCACAAATGGAATTTTGGCATGTTTTTTTTTTTTTAATAATGCGAAAACCAAAAAAATTCTAATGAAGTTCTACCTCAAACAATTAGAAGCAGTACAGTGTTCCCTACTTACCCATTCCTCAACTCTCTCATGGTCAATTGCTCTCTGACCAGTGATAAGCTCCAGGAGCACATACCAATAAACTCGCATCACTAGCAGTAGTAACTCGTAAGTTGTCGCCTTATAAAGTACACTAATGATGGTAAATGGTGTTACCTACACTAATTGGTTTAAAATAGCCATAAGTTTTTACTCTTAATGAATATTTTTACCAACTATGGGTACAAAGTTTTCCCAACTATAGTGCTATTAGGATCCATGCGCTCTGTAAAAATATTCATGAAGAGTAAAATCTTATAGCATTTCTAAAATAGTTAGTATGGGTAACACTATTTACCATCATTAGTGTACTGAGGGTCAAAGTACCTGCATCAARCCAAAAATCATGCCCAGGTTAGCAAACTCACTTAACTTGTGATTTATTAAGAGATTTCAGCTGAAACATTATGATAGAAAGTATGATAGCTGTAAGAAAAAAAAACCCATCTATGAACACTAGCAACAAGAGATTTTGTCAAAAATCACAAAATCCATTGCAAATTATGTACCTGCAACCCTCTGTAATTGCACACATCTTGTGTATCCTAAGGACTGCTTAAGGGAGAGGCACCCAATGGTGTCCCTGTACCCAATGCTGTCAGATTCTACAGAGCATAATCATTTGACACTAGAAATGTAGGTAGGTCGTACATGGCTTATTTCTTTGACCTAAAATAATAAGCAGTCTACAGTCCCGCTACATTTACCTTCGAGAATGAATGCATGACCTAGAAAAGGATGGCATCAGGGCTTTTTTTTTGGCTTTTTGGTGCTAGATTGCACTAGAAAAAATAATCTGGCTAAAAAACGCCAAAAATAATGGCAAAAAATTTGGATGAAATCGCCAAACAACTTTCGATTTTATGAAAATCGTAGATGAAATCGCCAAATTTTGGATGAAAACCATACTATACATCCAATATGTGGATGAATGTTGTAATTTGGAGCACCACTATAACATTTAATATCGCCACTATGGCTCTTTGTAAAAAATGAAAAAAAAGCCTTGGATGGCATTGGGTACATGGACGCCATTGAGTGCTTCTCCCTTATATTATGTACATATCTAATTGGATGACTTTTGTATAGGGCAATGCCTGAGGAAGAGGGCATTGCGGCCATAAAGGGGCTGACGAGGAGGGCAGAGCCCGACGAGGAAGCTCCTTTATGGCCGCAATGACCGACGACGAAGGCCATTGCCCGGCGTAAACCACTGCCAGGAAATGTAAAATTTTGGATGACTGAAAACAAGTTGGATGAAAAATCTGTAATGCCCGCTCATGCAATTTTGCCCGCTCATTTGGACATTACGGGCATGAAACCCTAATTACACCGTAGAATCCTTCCCGCAAATGAACGGCGCATTTCCTGGCAGTGGTTTACGCATATACAAATTCTGATCACATGTAGGAGTGCATTTGTCCCTCACGACCKTGCAATTAAAGAGGGCTGAGTGTACAAAAGAGCATAGCCGGCAGTTCCAGCAGGTTTGGTGGAGACATGGGTAGCCAACTCGTCTAGCTCTAGAGATTCCAAAGGTAGCCACTTTAGCAGCTAGGTTGTCATCCAACAATATATTGTTGGGTTTAACATCCCTGTGAATTTGTCATCCAAAAATATATTGTTTGAGCGATAGCATCCCAAGCAATTTAACAATTTCATCCGTTGAAAAAGGAAGAGTATCTTGTCAAATACAAAATTACCATGAATTTTTTAGTTGAAGATTTTGTTCGATTAAATTTGGTTGTATAGGTCTTCCTAATTCCGACTAAAGGTTGGTTGAAAAAAAGACCAAAGATTGGTTGGAATATCAAGAAACTAGTAGCCAATCATGATGCGTCAGAACTATGTTGGGAACTGCTCCATAATTAATCACTACTCAATACTATTGGTTCGAAAGAGGGCACCCTACCTTGCCAAAATGGGAGGGTGATCATGAATGGATTGCCTCCCATATCCAACTTGCTTTGAAGAATGAATCCAAAGAATAACCACCATTTAGGACATTTTTTCATACAAATGTGACCTTGTGAAGTGCAATTGCCCTTCTTTTTTGTAAGACCAAAAGAATAATTTTTGTCAATTCAAACGCTAATATCTTGCAATGTACACAATGGATATATTTGAATTTTATTTTCACATCTTTTCAAACCAATATACTACAAGATCCTACAATTATGTGTGTCCAAAAATGTTTTCTTTTTTCCTAAACTTTGGTACTTGAACCGTAGGAATGGCAATTTTGAACTGCTTTTGGTGAAAACATAGCCAAAACTTTTAGGGGTTATATGAATGAAAATGAAAATCATGTTCCTTCAGTTCATAAAAATAAATCACTCTATTGTTTGCAAATGAGGTCTTGGTCACAAAGAGATCGGTCATATACCTTAAACGGTGTGAAAACATAGAAATTGTCCATTGGGACTGCAACAATTGGACCCTTCATAACATTATTCACTAGTGCTAGTTGCCACCCTCTTACTCCCCCCAAATGGGAAACCCTTCTACCAATGAAAATGTTTCATTGTGACAAAGCATTGTAGAGAACCAATGGTGAATTAGAATTTAAACTGAAGTCGTCCACCAGGGATCTAGGAGGGTATTATACCTCTAAGGGGGACGTTGTTGGTTTAGCAATGTTATGTGAAGCAATAAAATCTCTTTTCAAAGGGCAAGGCCAAATAGTTTTTTGTAGAGAGAAATTTGAGCCAAATAGACCACTATCCAAAATTTTATATTACACTAGGTGTATGAATTGATGTATATAAAGTATAAACTAGGGCTTTGCATTTCTCTGCACAACCATCAATGATTGTGTTGTAAGTAAGCAATATCAATTCTTATTTACTATTTATCTTTGTAAAATATTTTTACCATTGGTGTTGACAAAAGAAGAGACATTGTACATACAAAAACATGCTCTCACACAATATTTTTTTCTTTTTCATTTTTTCTTTACCCCAATGCCAATGTTGCACCACTAACCAATGTTTCATAGTTTGATCCAAGTAAACCTGCTTTTATGTAAATATAATTGATAGAATAAAGTGTTGCTTTACAACATTAAAGACAAACCTAGTAATCTTACACTGCACCAATTTGGCCTAATGATGCATGTCAAAAAGTGAATTTACATATGGTAATAACTTTTACAAATAGGAAATATTTTTACTAAAGATATATGTGAAGGTAAGTCAAAATAGATAGCATTGGCATACATGCAATAGGTAAAGAAAATCCTTCCTTATAAGAAGTTATAAAAATATGTAAGTTCATTTTGTAACACTCACGAAGGTAGACTAGCCCATTTCCACCAATTGCCTATATCCTCCACCTTACTTTTAGCCCCATGTCCACCACCAAACTCATTCAAGTCCACACTTATTTTAATGAATGCATTAATGCCATTAAAGGATAATGTGTCAATACATGATTGGTGAATACTCAAGTGCTAATATATACATAGAAAGGTCGTTAAAGTCAGTGAACAAAACATTTACGACTCACTCTAAAGACAGTTTTGTAATTTTAAGGCAGCCTACTTCAAAAATTCATAGAAATTACAATTTCAATTGAAAATTTATGATTCCACTTGGGTTTGATTTGTGAAATAAGTGCACACCTCTAAAAAATCATGTGCCCCTTTTGGAGTTGGACCCATGATATTCAAATTGCAAATCAGGGTGGTAATACGCTTGTCTATCTTAATAGGACAAATTAGTGTAATTGCCAATTCTCATTGGTCATGGATCCAAGAGGTTTGATCAGCTCCCTTTTGTAGATGACTCCATAGGATCTCAAGCATGAGCAAGTGCGTTCCAATTTCTTGTAATTCCATCCGCCTATGTTTTTTTTCTTCAATTCTTCAAGACATTCTTAATCTATTAAGGACTGGTCGACCACTTTTGGGTTGATATTGGCACTTTTTCATTGATAACTGCAGATTTAGAATGAATTTGGATACGGATAAAAGGGGATGGGTGTGGGAAATTGTAAATAAAATGCATTCGGACAAGAATCAGGACAATTTGTGCTAGCATGCGGTTTAGGGATTGAAAAAACTAATGAAATTTGGACTGAAAATCCAAAAATCTTCTCAAAAGGAAACCTTGAATTGCCACAAAATTTATTATGGAGGCCCAATCATTCCATCAGCATGGTCAAACCTCCAGAAAGCATCACGATTTGATATTTTTTTCCATGATTAATTAGAAACTAGAGAATGTTTTGCCTGCCCCTCAAGTCAACCACAATCCTTAATGGGTTAATCCCTAAAGGACCATTTGTCCCTTTGGGGGACAAGGTAGATTTTGGGCATGTACCTACGGTCTCAATTTTTGTCTTGATTCTTTGAATTTTTTTTTGTAGATAGAAAAACTAATTAACTTCATGGGAATATAATGTTTTTTTTCAATCGGTGCCTGGGAACAAAAGTTATGCCCAAAACAACTCAACATAGGGGAGGGGGAGGGAAGAGGGGGCAAAATAAAAAGTTTCAAAAATTTGAGTTCTTTTTTTTTTGAATTTTTTTTTCTCATAGTTTATATTTTTGTCTACATGAAAAACATTGATTCATTCCATTCAGATTGTTATGAGAAAGTTATGGACAATCTTGTTTTTTGGGCAATTAGAGCATCTTCTCGAAAAAATAACTTGTAGGATTCATTTTTGAATTCAATTTTTACAATTTCAAGAAAATAAATGTTCCACATGGTTTAGTTTTCTTGCTATAACTATCTCACCATTGGGAATAGTGCATTTGAATTCCACCTAGAGATATTAATAATTTAGATTCTCCTTCTATCTTGTACCTACTCCTATTTAACAATTTTTTAAAGAATAAAAATTAAGTTTTTTTTAAAATTCTTTTCTCCCTAGATTCTCAACTCAATTTTCCACCAAAAAAGTTTAAAGCTCAAAACTCTACAGTGCAAAAAATTAAAGTTAAAAAGGTTCCAAGTCAAATAATCTAGTCCCACAATGTGCTACAAAACTTGTTTTTTCACTTTAAATGAAGATATCTTGCAATCTGTGCGGTTAAAAATTATGAAATTTTTTCCACACATTCTCATAATATTTAGGTGTAAGACCCTATGGTTATATCTGCAAAATAAACAATTTCCGACTTTTTTACTCTTTGCTATAGAAATGGCAGTTTTGAGTGTCTTTTCATAGAAAAAAGGCCTTGGTCCTTTAGGGGTAAAAGATTTGTGTAACAAATATTGACTAGAACAAACCCCGTTGTTTTTCATTTTGGAGACCCGGACTTGTGTCACTTTTCATTGAAAATTATCTAATGTTAGTAGCCAAGTCAACCCCACGTTTTGTCATTTGTGACTTTTTTCACTCACCCCATGTTTTGATGCTACTTCAAAGGAATGAAAAGCGACGGGGTTTGCAGTATCAGTTTACAATTATGAACAAAGACTCCGCAATCACGACTTCATTCAAGAGTTTATACAAAGACATAGTTAGCCGTTTGAAGTTGAGATTTGCTCTTTTCAACATCAGCAATACCTTTAGAAAATTCTGAAACACGAGGTTTCAAAATTCAATGATCATAAGTTATAATTCCTGAACAATTTCTGTACATTTTCTGTGTGTGAGGATCAAACTGCTCCAATTGCAAATTAAAACACGTATGCAAAACCTAAAGTATGATCACAAGTGAAGAAATTAACAGAACCAGAAGGAGATGGAGCCGTCTATCCCAAGACTTGGAGCTGCTGCTTGGCAAGCTAGGATAGTCCTGAGGACCAGGCAACACGCACTGATCCCCGTTGAAATACACCTTCTCTGGAAACGCCCACCCATTGTTAAGAGTAAAATCCGCGTCCTTTTGAAACAGAATGTCTGACTGCACATTTCCATTCGGACCTGCTTGCAACAAATACTCGTTGTAGTACTTCACTCCCCAAAACATGGCGGAGTCATCTGCAAAAATACGCCCACAAACACGGTCAAATCCTACTAAACCCTAAACCCTAGACCTCCAAAATCACGCATCAAGTAAACCCCGAGTTGGCCATGCCACTGCTTTCAATTGGAGGCACGCTTGGAGCGGTCTCCATAAACTCCCGAGACCATGAGTGGCACCTTTCCAGTACAGTAGTGATGCATTGTGCATTCTCCAGTGATTGCAGAGTCTCGAGATCAAGACTCCGTAACCAAAAGAGAACTTAAATAGAAATCTAAACTTTCCCTGCTGAATCGTGTTCAAAGACATGGACATGTACAACATCGGATTCCACGTAACCCTAAACCCTAATTCTCCAATTCCAAGCATCAATCAAGACTCCTTAACCAATTGAGAGCTCCGAACCCTAGCCTTGATTGCTGAAGTCATCTTCCAAAACGCCCATACCACCCACGTAATCCCAAACCCTAATCCTCCAATTTCAACATAGATAATTGAGTCCAGTTCCAAACCCTAACCCTGTCCACTTACTGGTGAAGGGGCCATAAGGATTCAACGCCTTGTACTTGAAGCTGAACGCCTCCGTGAAGTTGCGGAAATTGGGATGCTTGAGCACCAAGTTCCAGTTGGTGAAATTCGCGGAGAAATCGCGGTTCGTCACGGTGACCTTGACTCGCCAATACTCCTTGTAATTCGTCTTCACATGCCAGTGAATCTTCACCGGGCACATGTCGTGGGTGCAGTACAAGACACGGGGCGCACTACTGACAGGAAAACTCACGTTGGCGCCGGTGTTGATAACMGGAAGATCCTTGTACCGTGTGTTTCTGTTACATTAGATGGCATTAATCTCGAGATAATCCATAAATCCGCTGTATGTTGCTATCGGAATTAATACATTTTGCATTGGTGGCGAGGATTGATGAACTTACGGATCAATGCAAAGCTCACGACGAGTGATGGGATCTTCGGGCTGACAAGCGCACGAGCATTCCGCGCAGGGRACAATGGTGTCGTTGTAAAACGCCGAGAACGAGACGCAGCAGGAGCGTGGCGTGGTCGCGAGCGCCTGCGAGTAGCTGCAGGTCACGTTCCATGTCACTGAATGACATGGCCACAAGCCCCCCGCAACCCATGTTAGGATTAGCAATTAATCTTCGCAATTTCTCGCCCCTTCCCAACACTTGAGAATTCGGAGGGTTTAACAACCTTACGTTTTTTCAGCAACGTTTCAAGGGACCCTAAACATTTTCGGAACATCCTCAGTGAACTAACATTTTGGAACAGGCTTGCGCAACGCCTTTATACAAAGTTAACATGACTTGCACCAGACTTCAGCAAACATGTCCAACGTTGCTACAAACGTTGCTACAATGGGAGATCATGTCATTCTGGTAGCGGTTTCGGTCCATGTGAGTGCAGGGGATTCATGACTTACTAAAGGCTTCGGTGACACGTCGCCCATCGGGATCCGCAAACTGGCTTTTCTCCACCACTACAGCCGGGCTGCATGTGTACCCGGAATCCAGTAGCCGGAAGTCTTGCGGGAGCTTCACGGTGGTGTTGCTGGTGCCCGCCAGTCCCACCCGCAGCTGAAACGCGGCTCGCGCATTGTCWGGGTCTTGGCCAAATGCRGGCAAGACGCCGCCCTTGCAGCAGTTGGCGAGCCTGCTTGTGTAAGGCGCGGAGGGGAGGAGGTCGACCACCACCGGGTGGGGGTCGCAGCAGTGCGGAAGGGGATCAACCCTAAATTGCGAGCAGTCGCCTTGCGACGTCGTCTGCGCGCCTTGCATCGCCCAGATGACTTCGGTCTTGGGCCACGTCCAGGTGAGCTGCCAGCCTGGGGGATCTATRTGGCGGTACTGCTGCCAGTTGAACAGCGTCACCGTCGCCTGYATGCATAGATCGGCAGCGTCGCATYAYAAACATCACATTTCCATWACAGTTMCCAATTGTTAAATTGCGATGCGCAAGCAGGCCAATCTTCCTTACAACACCGGCCAGGACTGTCTGCAGGTTTTAGTCATCGTTACGCAACCGTTTGGAAACATCATTCTATTTGAACATCGTCAGCGTCGCTTGCACGTATCGTCACGGTCAAATGCGCAATGCACATTAGAAACGTCACGTATTCAGTTCCATTGCTGTTTCCTTCTTCAATGAATTTACCAATCTATATATATCCAGATTTATGCCGCGCACTGTCGATCTTACCTTCATTCAATTGAGGCTTTCAGATCTTGAGGATGGGAATGGGTACACAAAAAGACATGAATATGGTTGGACTTGCTACTGATCAATCACAACATTCAATTCGGAAGACTCAAAGCTACCGATAATTCTCATTGTCTTTCTGTTTTTTTAGTTCAAATCCGTCAGTGCTGCCATTAGCCAAGTCGGAGAGATGGGAAACAAGGTTTGATCGTGCGTACCAGGTAGCCATCGCCTGTCCACGCCGTGATGTCCCATTTGATGGTGATGTTTCCACTCGGGTCTAGAGGATCAAACGCCGCGTCTGCGCAAGAAGACGTACGAGAGAGCTCATACTGCGTCAACAAAAGTTGTATGTATCGCCCAAACTCAGGCACCGGAAGAGATTGATTATCCTTGTTTCTCTCACAGGAACATCACAGGGTTCCAGTAGGTTTTGCACGAGGAATCAAGGAACAGCGGCAACTAGGGAAATTTCCAAGAGCAAATATTCTCTGTTGGCAATACAAGAAATGAAGTAACTGGGAATGGCGCGCAAGCAATCCGAGAGCCAGAGAAAATATATTTTCAACTGACGATTGTCTCTTTGTTTCGGGACTCACCTACGCATTGTAACGTCGAAAGGAGAATCATCATCGCACTTGCCACAACTGGAAAGCCATTGCGCGAGCTTCTGTAACCCAGCTTCTTCATGTTGCCAATCTTGACTGCAATAATACCGGTTCGTACCTCAGTGATTACCCCTTTCTTCCCATTTTCTTTGCGTAGTTCTGTAACCTCCACTGACACCAAATAATCTGCAAAGATACTAGAAACGAAATTCTACGGCGCTGTCGACATGTCCAATTGCAAAGTGAGTGCGAAGAAACTCCTGCCAAGCGTCAGTACACGTGAATCAAGCTTTAGTTCGCTACCAAAATGCATGCACATCGATGCATATATTATATTTGTCTTTTGCTTGATGTTTGCATGGATGGAGCCAAAACAACCACTTAGAGTTGTTTTGCTAGTCCCAAATAACAATTGTAAGTCAAATTTGATTAATTTCAACATCAAAAAGTGCAATAGAAAGATCATTTTGGRACAAAAAAAGAAGGCCAACAGGAAGATCATTATGGGACGGAGGGAGTACCATAAAACACTTTTCAATCAAAGTCATACACTTTTTCATGCAAATTTGACAATTTCATSCATATTTTAAATTGGATTGAAACTAATCCGGCGAAAAAAAATTACTTTTTTCTGGCGAAAAAAAAATTTCACTATGAAATGATGCTTTCTGGCTCCATTTCGCCCCCCAAAAAGGGCTACTTGAGACCCTAGCCACGGGGGATTGCATGAAACACTGTGCAGTTTTTGTAGCGTTTGACATAATACTCATGTTTTTTTCGGGAGTATTGTAAAATTAGAAAAACAATTTTAAAAAAATGTGAAAAATATATTTAATGTATATACCAATAAGAAGAAGGTACCCCATGAAGGAAAAGTGTAGGAAAATTCTGTAAGCTAGCTACATGCAAATATCTCACATGGCTCCACAAACTTTAGAATTATCAATTTATCATATGCCACAATTTATCGTTTACCAAAGTCACAGTATACTAAGCAGTGCAGTCTGAAATATTGACGTATCATACGAAGTTCCAGAAAATTATAAAAGCAAAATTGAAGTGACACTAATGTTGCCAGTGACACTAATTTGTGACATCACTGATAGGTGAAATCAGTGTAATTGATCTCCAAAGCGCGAAAACCACCACTGTGTTGGTCCATAATTTCATTGTCATGGAGTAAGACGCACACACTGTCTGAAACTTCAGTAGAACTCTCCAAATGCTCACAATAAACCAGAGCATTCTGATATTTCAAAATATTCTCACAATAAACAAAAGGCTCTCGATCCTGCAAATAACGCCACAGTTGAACGACACTCACAGTGATTTAGGAGTCCATCTGGCACTAATCCAAATACTCAACCATGCCCACTGTTGTAGTATCAAGCCKTTGCTCATTGTATACCCTGCTTCGCAAGGTGGACTGATGAGAGCACCTCACCTCACATGTCATCTCGTCAATCAACGTGAAACGGCCTGCTCAAATATTTAGCAGGGTGCTAATACCCTGATTCCRAATTTGAGCTGCAGGAGCACTGTGAAAGAATTCTCAACCAAAGTGAWAGCAACGAYGGCYAGGATAACATCAACTCCAGATCAAGAAACTGGTAAGCCAATATTCCACTCATCAGATTGCAAACCTTATTGTCGCAAGTCGGARATGCAGCGTGCGCTGCAAAGAAATCTTCAGAGCACTACTGTACGAAATATCATACACAATGCGAAACACGATGAGGACAATCATTTCAAAAGCCACACTCACTGCCCCAGTTGAACAAATGGCATCGATCATTKACAACTGAAGATTCTGCGGATCATTGCCTCTCTGTGCGGACAGAGCTCTGTTTTGAAGAACCCGCTAACTTACTAAACAGACTATCTTATTACTGTAATGAACCACCATAGTTATTKCCATCTATAATCTGCTCTCATTGCAACCTGCCGCTGCCTGCATGGCAACCACAATGAAACTCGGCACTTCCACGCTCAAGTCTTGTGGTAGTTTTGCCTGGAGATCGGGTTCATCACCACCGGTCCAGCTGCCTCACGCGGCCACGCATCCAGCTTCTTGTGCGTCTCCTTCCCCCAATCGCCGTTCTGTAGCGTGGGGGGGACCGTCCCTGCAACACCAATCCGCACAAGAAAATAATGTCAAGAAAAAACCCGCATGCTAGAGCTTGATGGCTACAAAGACACATGTGCGCTTCTTCCTCAAAACCGATGAATCACAACCCGTCATCTATCTGTCCACACACCCGATCTCCAGGTTCTGTAATGTGAGCGAAACCCTAGCTACCGATTTCCAATCACTAAATTATCCAGTTACGACCGTCCCGATCGCAAATCCTGTAAACTTCGTTGCATGCCAGACCAAAATGCTCCTAGTGATCGCAATCGTGTCACCAAACCCTAGAAMCTGCTCACCACCATCTAMARCTGCCAAGCCTACCTGCAACAATTCAAATTCACTTGAACCCTAACTCGCCAACCCCTTCGCTTTCTTTCCCTCCAAACTTTAAACAAGAAAGGCGTTACCAAGAGCCACCCCGATCACAAAAGCGCTCAAATGACCTAAATCCAAATCGTCGAGTCACATCACAAAAAACCTAACCACAGCCCCAAAACGAGCGCAACCAAGAATGGGCACTTACTAGAGAAATTATGAAAAAATTGCAAGAAATTGTGGAGGGGGGATGAGGAACCCTATCTCACCTCCGAAGATCTTGCGGTTCCGGGCGAGGTCCCAGAAAGCGTAGGAGACGACACAAGATCCAGCGAGAGCGGGYACAATGACCTTCGCAAACGAAACCAAACCCATGGTGAGRCGCCCSAGAAGARCAAGCYCGCAGCTCCCCTCAATCTGCTGGCTTACAAACTCTGGCTTCTGCTTCTTCTTCCTCTTCTSCTCGTGTGGAAAGCCTGCGACAAAAAATAACAACAAGTTACAACAGCAAACTGCACCGAGCGATGAGCGTAGGGAATCTGAGCAACACCCTCGGAAAGGAATGCGCTCCACACAAGTCCCCACCCCCCTCCACGTTCCCCACGTTCCCGTAGTTCCCCTTACTCTCGAACCACGGCAGTGTTCGGGAATGTTTTGGAGCTTTAACTCCTAAATGCCCAAGGCACCAAAATCTGGTTTTTGAAAAACTTTGAAAACCCTAATCAAGTTTTTCTAAACCCTAAAACCTAAGCAAGTTTCTATTTTAGGAAGTTTGTATTTTTGAAAAATTATTTTTGAAGTTTAGTGTTAGCATCAAAAATCCGATTTTGAAAATGATTGTTTTTTATTTTTTAATTCAAGATTGTGTGCAAGGGTGTCCATTGCAATCTTGACTTTTAACACCTTCATGATCAAACATTATAATGTTTCAATCTATTAGTGATATTGTTGTGTTTCTTTTTCTTAGTGATCTCTAATATGTCTAGATTGAATTTGTATGGTTACATTGGAAAAAAAAATTGATTCATCTTATTAAAATGTTGTCTTCTTGTTCAATGTAGAGCAAATTCCTAGAAGCTCAAAAAAAATCTTGGACAATTAGGGGTTAACGTACTAGCTATTTTCCACCAATTCTCATATTCATCCATTCTTTCAAGTAACCATTCCGATTTTTTCCGTTATTTTTGTTGTACTAGAATTAGAAGTTTTTCAAAAAAATTTACTATTTTTCCTATGTTTTAAAAATCTAATTATCTTTTTCCACTTCAGCCAGCGCACTTTGCATTAACCATCGGTTAGTCCAAACATTGATTAGGAAAATCACAAATTTTTYACTCCATAGAAATCATGGAATTTAAAAAAAAATTAGTATCAACTCTTCGTATCAAGGTAACTGTTGTAGGTTTTTGCAACAAAGTGCATTCCATTTTTGTGGAATGGGCTTAAATAGTGTCTCTTGTCTTTTGAACAAAAAGTCACTCATGGATATAAAATTTGATTCAWTTTCAAACTAATTAAATTTTCAACCTCCACCCCACTCCACCCCTTTACTTGTAATTTTTTCCAAACAATCCCCCGTGCAATCAATATGGAATAATGTGATTTCCGTATGTATATCATATGTTCATATCTGTATTCTATAAGTTCATACTCTACATTCTGTGCCATATCCATATTTCAATCTCTGTATACTATATCCATATTTAATATTTCAATTAAGTAATTTTTTTTCATTAATTACAAATAGCAATGGATTTTGGTTCAAATTTCTCTCAATTCATTATTTTATATTGAACACTCAAATAAACCATTATATGAGATTCGAAGGCAAGGGAGGGCTGTTTAGGGTTGTTTCCCTAGTTGTCTAGGAACTGTAGATCAGCTATTGCTGTCAAAATTTTTGAATTTAAGAAGAAGAAAAATCATTTTTTTATAAATATTTAAAAAACAAAAAATAATTTTAAAAAACTATTTTTTTCAAAAAATAAATAAACAATTTAAAATTTAATTTTGAAAATTAAGTAATTAATTAAATTTGACGTGGAAGTCTTATGACCATGTTAGACTATTGAAGTAGCGAGTTCCCACATCCTCGAAACTCAAGATAACTCACGGTCTTCTAATGCTCTCAAATCTCATATAATGCTTGCCAATGATCTTCAAGTCAAACAGTGGTTCAATCGAGCTAAATTTATCCTTTTATATAATTGAAATATAAAATTTTGGTATTTTGAACTTATCAAAAATTGTCAAAAATTGTCAAAAATTGTATTTTCTATTGATGTTGATTTTTTCAAAATATTTGATAGAAAAATAAAATTATTGTGATTCTATATTTCATTTTGTTTTTTTTAAATTTACAATATTATATATTTTGACTTATTTCGAAACTCACAATTACAATAATTCTTTGAATTTTTGGATTTTTTCAGAATCTCTAAATGAAGTGGAAACAAAACTTTCAAACTTCATTTTTTTCACTCTATTTAAATATTGAAAATGGTCGTTTGGAAATTTGCAATCAAAATTGACCAAGTGAAGGCTCATCCACTTTTGGGATGAGTACTAAGGGTTAAAACCTTAGAGGAAATTCCATATTCCTTTTGGGCCAAACTTCATTAGTTTTATTATTATTATATTCAGCCCTGAACAACCAAGGCACATTTTGGGTAGAAATTGTCAGAAATTGTCTTTTCTTCGAGGGTAGCAACAAAAAAATGATTTTTTTTTTTCAAATTTCAACAAGATAAATTTGAACTTGACATCTTTGGGATTGTATTATAAATAATTCAAAAACTTTGGCCACGCGGATTGAAAGATTATAATGTTTGAAATTAAGAGAATTTTTTTTTTCTGACTTTGTCCAATAAGTCCAACAAACTTTAACTCCTTCTAGAGTGAGATTTTTACACTATACATGGTTAATTTTTTGGCATTTTCATCGTCTATCATATAAGTCACCCTAAACCTGCCAAATTTCAAAATTATCGGAGGAGTTTTGCACATGTTGTCCAAAGCTGCTCGAGCTTCCTTTAAAATTCTAAGTAGCATAACTTTTGATCAAGGCACTCAATTGGAAAGTAAATTAGATTTTCACAAAGGGGGGACATGCTTATAAATTGTGTCCAAATTTCTTGAACATCCAACCAAAAATGACTTTGTAGAAAGATTTCTTGTGTATGTTGTTTGGACACTTGGTCCATTAGGGGTTAAAAATTTAAAATATACCTTTTAGAAACTTGATATTTTTTTCATGAAGTAATATGTATCCAAAAGTTAACTTCATTTTTCAATAATTAAAATAAATTAAAATAAAATTTATATTATTTTTTAGAGAAATTTCTTTGTGTAATTCATAATAAATATGAAATGCTTAAAGTAGTATGAATACTTTTGCAAAATTGGTGATGATCATAATAATAAACATCAGGGTGTGATTGGTGTAATCCTTTAGCTCACAATTAGAGGGTTCAAAAGTAGTGTATTTTAAGCAGTTTTAAGATGCTACCTTCAAATGTTACAAAAATTATAATTTTCATAACTTTTAGAGAAAAATGAATAAAAGTAGATCGTTTGGATATATATATTTTTAGTCAAGCTTGAGACATTTAAAATCAATAACCACATAAAATTCAAAGTTGACCCTCAAACCATGAGCCTCAAGGTTTGTCCTTTAATGGTTAATCCTTAGCCTTTCAAGGCCCATGGCATCTTGGGTTTAAAAACATCATTGCTTTCGAAGTGTTATTAGTCTAAATGTCACTAAGGTATGGAATTCTCAATTGTGCAATCTTGTAGTGTGCATGTTGTAGATGACATCAATCAAATTTGGAGTCATTTGGCCGCATACAATGTTTTAGTGAACAAAAAAGATGTTGAAATTTTCCTAGAAACACATTTGGATGTGAAATTTGATTTCTAAATGTACTCAAATGAAAAAACTTGAAACACTAAAAGAAAAACATGTCTACCACAACTGACTGAAAATGCAACTACATATCTTATACAACTATACTGCGCTTAGTTGTGCGATTAAGGTGCTCTGTATTTGCACCAAATTTGACATCTATATTTTGTAGTCGCAAAGTAGTCGCAAAATTAAATTTAGGGTTATAGGAATGTAATAGAGGAATTCATGTGAGGTATTTTACATCTAGTATTCATCATAGTTGCTGATGTGGACAACTTTATGTTCTGTAGAGTCCAGTGTGTTAAATTATGGTTGTATATGATCTAAAATTGACTACAATCTGACTAGAAAAGTACTAGAGCCCAACTGGAGTTCAACTAGAAAGCAACTAAAATTTGACTAAAAAATGAACTAGAATTTGACTAGAAAACAACAAGCACGCAATTAGAAAACAACTAGAATTAATCCTTATATCAATTGTCCCATATCAATTGTCAAGAGTAGCATTAGGTTGGACATATAAGACTTGTGGATTGTAGCATTTGTTTGTAATGAATTATGCTAATGCAATTCTAATATTTCTACACTTTTTAGATTTTTATACTTTATAGATTTTTACACTTTGTAGTTCTTTATGTTCTATAGAAATCTACAAATATTTAAAGTTTTAAATCTTGTGAAATTGTAAAGTTTTGTTAACCAGAGAAATTTATTTGATATCAATATTTGGATTTGGTAATCTAAAAAAGAGGCTAGAGATGAGTTTTTGGAATCTACAAATCATTGAGATTAGAATTTCAAATCTACAAGTCACAATCAAGTCGCAAACAAATTGCAAGTAAGTTACAAATCAGTTGCAAATAAGTCACAAATGAGTTGCAAACAAGTTCCAAATGAGTGACAAAGAAGTCACAAGTGATCGAGTTGCAAACAAGTTGCATATAAGTATGTTCTACATAAGCAACCACGTCAGAGGAGTTCTTTGACAAAGTTCCAAGTAGATTGTCAGATGGGAAACAAATTTGTTGACCTTTACAACTACTTTGTAACTATTGCGACTTGTTCACTACAATTGCAGACTCCAAATTGTCACCTAGTTGTGAACATTCCATGCAACTGCAAATACAGTTGCAAACTTATAGTTGCAAAATTCTCATTTTCTTTTGGTGAAACTAGAGAGTGATTCAAAACCAAACTACAAAGACATTGGTGAAGGAAAATATCATTCAATAAACTCATTGTGTCTACAAAATTGTTTTGAAATATAAAAAACCAAAAAAAAATTGCAAAAAAAAAATCTATGGCTGAACCTCCCTCTAGAACTAAAATTCTTTCTAGTCACTCATAACTTTTTGGATTGATATGACATTTTAACTACAAAAACTAGACTAATATGCACAACTTTCCCAAATTTTCTTATTAGAAATGGACACTATATGAAGAAGATATAACCCGCCAAAGTTCATAGTAATCCAAAATTGTCTTGATTTTGAACTTTGAATTGCTCAGAAACATTCAAAACAACTTGGATTGACATGAAAATTATTCCATAATACCTAGACTTCAAGGAAAATAAGACTCAAATTCTTTTATTGGAAACAAACATTAGATGAAGAAGATACAAGCCCTTGAAGTTGCAGCCATCAATATGTAGTTTGGGAAACTCAATTGTACCTATCAACTTTGAATGGTTTTCAAAAAATCAATACATCTTAAATTGATCTAAAAAATTTACCACACAAACCAGAAGAGAGGGTGCAAATTTGACAACAAGTTTTATTGATTGCAGACATTGGATGCAAAAGTTACAACACTTTGAATTGGACTCCCAAACTATGTGAGGACATTTTTGGTCCCTTTGGCTGGTGAGGGGTTAAAGGACGGACTAGTGACCGTTAAAATCATTCATTTTGATACAATGGGAACCATTGGCTTCAAAAATCCAAAAGCACTCACTAGAAGTCAAGCTACCGTAGAAGATCTCTCCTTTTGAACCCTAATTTCAAAGATGAATAGTTGCACTTCTATCCTACACATGAGGATTCCTTGTCATTCATTTGACATTTGTGGCATTGTTTATGGGTTAATCTTTAAACAACGCCTAGGCCATATTCTGGTCGATGAATGAGAGATCATCTTTCTTTGTGTAGGACACAAGTGCAGCTATTCATCATTGGAATTTTTTTGTAAAAAGAGAAGATTTTGATACAATACTTTGACTTCCAATACTTACTTTTGAAATTTTTTAAATCAATGATTCTCGTGGTATTAGAATTCATGGATTCTACTGCGACCCGCCCAATATTTAAAGGTTAATAATAGAGTAGAACCTCCCTAATTCAATAAAATTTTGTCAAAACATTGAATGCTAATGTCATGTTATGCAGGTCACGCATTCTCTGGTGCATTGGGATTCTCTTTGATTTGATACCATGAATTCTTAAAAATCTGACCATGTCACAGTACCAACTATTCTCAGCGCTTAAAGTGAAGCTTGTATATGTGATTTCCTTAACCAATATCTTGATCTCACTCCGCAGGCTGCCAAGCGCATTGGACTCGTAGGACTTTTCACAAGAAGCTTGCCGCTACGCATAATGGTTGTTGGACCCGTGGTTACAGCACAGTGGTTTTGTTACGACACCCTGAAGGTGTTGGTTGGCTTGTAAGTTTATTGATTTCCTCTTTGTCGACCTCCCGTTTGCTTTCAGTGTTTTTTTCACGCAGTGTACCGAATTAAGAAATCTGAAATGTGTTGGGATTATCTTTCAAATGCAAATACAACCATATTAAAAAAAATCTGAGCTATTTTAGCAGCTAGAACTATGTCTATAAGGTGCGTAATCACTCACTTTTAGTTGTTGTTACCTTATAGGAACGTTATGATGAGATGAGCTAGGAGTTAATTTTTCCAATCTAAAGTCTTTAAATCACTCATTAAGTTTTTTTCCGTAACGTGGCAGGCCTACGACTGGCGGGATTGATGGTCTTCTCGAAAGTGAATAGCGGATGAACCGACGGTCACCGTGGATTGACGACCGCATTGGTGATGACATTTTTGAGCATTAATTTCGTTGGTTACGTGCCCTTCTTACATCCAGTTGATCGACTTGAGTGGAGCACAATTGGGGGGACCAATTCAACGAGGACATTTYTTTTTACGAAGCACATTTTTGGAGTACATAGCACGTGTGCACATCCAAGTTGGTGGGAGRRTAGAAACATCTGCAATGGGTTCTCACAAAATCGACAGCCAATTCCGGAGCTGAGAAATTGGGCATTCCTGATCTCAGGGACAATGCTCTGCGACAAAACTCTCATCCTGTAAATTTTTATTACTTGTAAAGTACACTTGAATATTTAGGTTGGAAAGCTAGTTAGCTAGCAAATTTTATGATTACTTGCAGTTTGTGCAAGTCTGGAGAGAACARTGTGATTACTCGCGTCAATGAGCGATATTTTTGTTCTTTAATCAGGTCCAAGATCAGCCCATGAATCGTTATTTTAGTTTCCTTCTTAGGGCTTGCCTTTGGGTCCAATTTTTGCAATATTTTTGGTCCGAAATTCTTTTGGGTTGGGTTGGGTTGGGTCCTAGTGTAATGTACCTGTAAGATTGTTGCTGTAAGATCGATGAATAAAGATTTACAAGGTGTGAGCATCCGTGATCAACCTTTGCATGAATGTCAACACCTGGAGTTATGAGCATGAAGTTTTGAAGCAAGACATGGTAAACCGACTTTAGAGAAAATTGTTCTGGAGAAGTCATTGAAGAGGACCGTCATTTTATGAGTCCAACAACTTTGTGTGTTCATTGTAACATGTTTTGTGCTTGGTTTGTCGGTGATATCATTGTCAATTATTGATGCTTTCATCAAGCGAAAATTGGAAGTGAGTGTCTCCAAATTTTGGGGCCAAAGTACCCTTTACGTGGACTCTCGAGACCAGTCTACTTCAGCATACATGCTCTTCAGTTTGTTACCAAACACATTACGGTATTCCTTGATCCAAATTCCAGTCAATTTTCCCTTAATTGCAATAAGCGACTTCAATTGAAATTTCATGTTTTCCCAARTTGACGTAAGATATGTGCACCAGCCCTTTTTTTTTGGTTTTTGAAAAAGTGCCAGGATGGCGATCACTTAAAATTTGGTGAAGCATTTTATTTTTTCATACATCCATCTTTTGTACCATAAAACACTTTTTCATCCAAATTTGACAATTTCATCCATATTTTAAATTGGATTGAAACTTTTCTGCCGAAAAAAGATTACTTTTTTCTGGCGAAAAAAAGATTTTCACTTGGAAATGGTGCTTTCTGGCTCCATTTCACCCAAAAAAATTTCAGCCCTTAAGTGGACTCTAGAGAAAAGGATGTAAATGAATGATTTAAGTAGCACAATTTGTCCTAAATATTTACACCATCCACCAGCCATATGGAAACCGTTTCAAGATGACATTCCTCTTTCTTTGAGAAATGTTTCTACCTTTGAATTCAGATGCATCTATAAACACAAAGAAATATCGACTGCGGCTTAATGGAAATCTGAGTTGTGGCTGTGTGCTTGCAGCATGAAAATAATCAAAACCTGTCTGAATCCAGAGGCTACCTGTTCTACAACACAGCTCTACACGGAGGAAGAGTTTTCAATCACATCGGTGAAAGTCCTTGAAATTTCTGCACAATCGTTCATTCTACGCTGAACGATACTTCCAGCACCTTCACTCCCGTACTGAGCTGGGACGTTCCACTGCGACCTGAACTCAAAACATATCATGAACCATCAGTGACAAGTAGGAGCTACTTACATAATATAGCCAGTAAAGGATACTTGTTAATGTAAGACACAAGAAGTAGTAGCTACTAAAACATCAGCAGTTATGACTATTTCATTTGAAAACAAAATGCAACAGATTTGACAGACAATGACAAAGAAATGGAATTATACTTGATATCAAGCTCTCGAAACTTACCATGATAAACGTAGTGTAAACGCTCTTGATCCCGAAATTGGAAATTGAGATGTATCCTAGGTCTGCCTCCGTAGAGGAATTTCACATCGCCCCATGTAGGATTCAAGCACTCTGTTTCTTCAACGAGGACACTTCAAATCCCGGCATTTCAAAGGAAGTGGCGAATTCTTCCACCTCGGCCCTCAGAGCCTGGATGTCAGAGTTACTTCGTATGATTCGCCGCGACTGTTGTGGATTCTCACTCTGTACAGCAGCTGTGATTTGCATCGCCCTGTGAAGAAAATCTGCAATTGTGTCGAAATCTCCTTCGTCACAGCCTCGTGATGTCATGGCTGGAGTTCCAAGTCTCACACCACCCGGTGGAAGCGAGCTGCTGCCGCCATAAACGGCTTCCTTGTTCACTGTAATGTGGCACGCTTCGCAGACGTCCTCAAAAAGACTGCTGGAGATGCCGGATGGACGAAGGTCCCAGAGCATCAGATGATTCTCCGTCCCGTCTGTGACCAGCTTGTAACCGCGGCGCTTCAATCCTTCAGCAAGAGATCGTGCATTCTTCTTCACTTGTTGAATGTATTGCTTGTATTCTGCCGATCCGGCTTGCTTCAGAGCTGCTGCTAGRGCTGCTAYGTGATTGTTGTGCGGACCTCCTTGTGTGGTCGGGTGCACCGCATTGTTGATCTCCTTCTCGAACGAGTACTGGCCATCATCTGGCTTGTTGTTGKKGGACTTCCWACCCCTCCGGAAAAAGACCATGCCGCCACGGGGACCGCGAAGCGCCTTGTGCGTGGTAGTGGTCACCACGTCACAATAATCAAATGGGCTCASACACTCGCGAGCTGCAACCAGTCCWGCAATGTGTGCCATGTCGCACATAAGCACAGCGTYGATCTTGTCAGCAACTTGACGAAATCGAGCATAATTCCATTCTCGAGGGTATGAGCTTCCTCCACATATCAGAATCTTCGGKCGATAAAGCAAAGCRRTCTCCTCCATTTTCTCGTAATCAATCAATCCTGTTTCCGGATGAACCTTGAACGGWAGAGTTTGGAAGTAGATCGATGCAGCGGGGATCTTTTTGCCSCTGKGCGTATGATAACCGTGACTGACGTGACCTCCAGATAAGACGTCCAAGCCCATGATTCGGTCATGGGGCTGCAACAGAGCAGTGTACACTGCAAAATTGGCCGACGAACATGAATAGGGCTGCACATTCACGCCCCATTTCTCAGGATCGAGCTGGAAAGCGGCCAGAGCCCTCGAAATACACAGGGACTCAATCTGGTCGATGTGCTCATTCCCCTTGAAGTACCTGTTGCCAGGAAGTCCCTCCGAGTACTTGTTCGTGAGGTGGCTTCCCAGAGCCTCAAACACAGCCAGCGAAGTAAAATTTTCAGAAGCAATCAACTCAATTCCTTTCCATTGCCGACTCTTCTCGTTCTCCATGATTTCCCACAGATCGGGATCCACCTCCGCCAGAGGTCTGTTGCCCCAGTCCCGCACCGCTCGTTTCCGGCCTCCACAATCCTGGGCCTGGAAACTGTTGTGGCTCAACCCCATTCTGGACGACAGACTCGACAGATGGTTCCGCAGTGGCCTCCAGGGTAGTCCGTTTCGAGGGTGCCCCGATGAAAGAATGGCGCCATGAGATGCTGGATTAACAACCGACTGCGAACGAGCTCGTGCAAACTTCTGGTAAGTGACCTGAGGTGGATGGCCTCCAGATGAAGAAGGATGTCGCCCAGCCATGCCTTGGTCGATAGAAAACGAGGGCGCTCGAAACTGACGAGAGCCATTTCGGTTCAGGCTTTGAGTGTTGCAAACAGTGGAAAGTTCTAACGAGCCACCAGCGCTGTTGAGTAGAAAAAGTTGCGTACCACCTCTAGAAGTGATTTGCGGCATGGCCGTCTCTACCTGTACCATGAACATCCATTCAAAAATCAGAAACACGCCCGGCATTCCAAGAACTTAATTCCCACGAACTAACTCCAAAGAGAGGCTTACCTTACGCCTTCAAACAAGAATAGGATTATGATTAGCTACAGGGAAAAAGGTCAGGGCACATCATTCAAGATTGTGAAACTGAAACTTCAAGGCTGAAGAAAAATTASAAGCTGCCTCACCAATTATATCACAGGATGCACAGCTGCTTAAAACAACTTGGAAACACATGTTAACCCCTATTTTTTGCGCCCTAAAGTCAGGCATAAAGGCCATAGCGCTCTGGACACGCTGTAGTTTCTGATAAACCAAATGGCAAGGCCACATGTGTTTAATGCACGTGTAGCTGTAGCCCACATGAAATGCATCCAAACAACATCTACTGTACATCTTCTCTCATAGTAGAATTTGACACTTTGAAACAGAAAACCACTTGCTTCCCAATGCAAGTGAACCCGTTTGCATCTTCGATCAATGGATGGCTATACATTCAAATGCACTTTCAACTTTTCCGATCGATAGCTAATACTGAGATACGCTCTTTTTTCTTCTGGGTAATTATAATTATAGTGGTGACCCATGTTTAGCACTCTGAATAATTTAGATCATCGAGCTTCAGYCATCATGGACATTCAAGATGAAGACGGAGATGAATTGAAGCCGCAACTGGTTGCAGCTTTCGCAAATGCATTTGGTGGATTTGAGTTGGCAGCAACTATGTGTGTCGTGGTGTTGCAAATGGCTGGTGCAGCTGCAAATATTGTTTCTCCTCATGAAGGTCCTGGCATGGGCTTCGTCTTCGCGTGGACCACCAACTTCGTCGTCCACAACGGCGGACCCTAGCTTTGGCTTCCTCTTCATCTGGCGATGGGGTATGACAACAGCCATAGCCGAGCACGCGATGAGTTCTGTGATCTCCTCGTTCCATCGACACTGTG
This sequence comes from Pleurozium schreberi, assembly GCA_006891605.1. Lineage (NCBI taxonomy): Eukaryota > Viridiplantae > Streptophyta > Bryopsida > Hypnales > Hylocomiaceae > Pleurozium > Pleurozium schreberi. The sequence continues at coordinate 67,406 of VACF01000531.1, read as the reverse complement.
CCTCGCAAGTGTTGRAGTTTATGAAATTGGCAGATTTTCGTCACTTCATCAAAGTTGTGACTACATTTCAATGATCTAGATTTCTTTTGAGTTGTCGAATGACAAAAAAAAACTACTTCTGCATCTCATAATGCTGTTTAGTTCTCTTGCACTACTTTCGTAGCATTGTCTCTTTGTAGGGTCGTATTTTTTGGTGATTTATCACTCTTGTCAAACGATTTGAGCTTGAATGTCTAGATCAATCCCTCCAATGTCTAAATGTGCCAATGCAATGAGAGCACGAAAATCCAACCAAATTCTTTAGGTGAAATTTTTCCAAAATCTAACCTGATTTTAGCGTTGGACCCTCTAACGCTAGGAAAAATGTTTGAGAAAAGGGATGAAATCAGAAAACCTTCTAAAAAAAAATACAAGATTTGCCCATATTTAGATGAAAGCTGCTTATAATAGATACTTTCGTTTGTGGATGATTAGACCATCCATTTTTCCTTCCTTGCATGCATTCTCTACCAACCTAAAAAAATTCGGCTGCACAAGTTTCTACTGTTCCCCCAAAGGCACGCTGCTCCTTGCATCGATCTCCGCATGGATTATCTGCCACAGTTACACGTGCTTTGCAGCCCGGCAATAACGGCCTCAAGAATGTAGTGATAACCGAGATCATAGTTTCACAGAAACGATCTCTTCTTTCAACACCAAAATCGTAACATCAAAAGCATGCAATTACGTCCACAAAGCAGAGTTACGAAAGAATCAAAACTGAGACAAATTAAGTCCAGAATTATTATTCAATTCCTCTAAAGACGGCTTCACCAGTATGTTGCAATTAATCAACGAAATTCACGTGGCTGCCACTATTTAACAGACAAATAATGCTACACGTGAAGAATGAAATCAATGTTGACAGTGGGTCTCTAATTAGCAGTCTCGACAGTTGATCGACAAGTACTTTGGGTGGGCAACAKTAAGTGTAGCCTCAACAAATCGCCTACTGCAGATTCTAAAGCGTGCCTTTCACAAATCCAATCCCGGCCTCTAAACACAACAACAGGATTAGGGTTCACACCTCTTAACACGGCGTTGATGCGGACTCCAAACTAAACAATATCCGAAAATTAAAGCGAGAGTTATTCGAATTCCACAATACGAAGTTCCCAACAATGACAAATTGCCACTGCGTAGCACCCTGCCGAAATCTCTTAACGCGTTGGGGTTCGAATAATTCAAAACTGCAGGATCTTCAAGTGTTCATATACTGTACATACAATTCTTTCACATAAACCTGCTCATCTCTAACGAGCTTATACGAGAGTGGCGGGGGGAGATTCAATACATTGCACCCAATTTGATTAGCCTGGCGCGCACAGTTTGGCATGATCGCATTGCAATTAATTGACATCACCAGACGTCAGTCAGKCAACCATGTCTGAAGCGATGAATCTTTAGTCGAGGCATTTTCAATCGTGGCATCTTCAATCAAAGGAGACAAAAAACACGACGATAGAGAAGTAAGAACCAGACCTCTTTAATTAATTGCAGTTGTTGCGAAGCTGAATTTCCGTCCGAGTGCAAGCTTGAGTTCACCCAAGCTGCACCCACGCCTCCACCTGGTTCACTTTACATAAAGCTTGTACCAGGATGTCACCTCGTCACTCGTGAAGCCAGAAGCCACATTGGAAAATTTCTATTTCAAACCATGGATCAAACCCCACAGATCGACAAATTGGCATGGAGAATTGATGCAAACATACACACACCTAGTTCGCAGCTACCCCATAGACTGCAGAAGAGCATCATTCAGTTTAATTTCTCTTTAGATATAAGTAGTGCATGAGTGCACTGGGTACAGAATGACGGAGACTCTTGAACTTTTACACCCTAGCTAAACCCTATTTGTGTTTCTTCACGCAGCCAGCCACGGAGACTTGCTTTCTCTTCCGATCCACTAGCTGTTGATATGGAATGGATGAGCAAAAATTTGCTTTGTACGTGCAATTTGAAGACCCTCGCCATATCCAATATCATTCGAATTCAAAGGAGGAGTACAGATTGAAGAAGGTGAGATCTGATTCTAAAGAGAGACATACCATCTATGGCTATCAAGCAATGACATACGATCGTTACTTGAATCTTTGATGCGCTGCGCACGATGAGTTGTGAATCTTGATGTCCTCAAAACCCCTGCGCAACAGCTTCTCAAAGATGCGGTTCCCGAGCTCGGAGCTTCCGTCATGTCGCTTTGAAATAGCAACTAAACGTGGGGTGAGTGAAACATGTCAGAAAAAAACAAAATGTGGGTCAACTTTGCTACTAATAATAGATCATTTTCAATGAGAAGCAACAGACATTTGAATCTCCTAAAATGATTTGAAAATGGGGGTGTCAGGGTGGGGGGTTTGGGGGCGGATTCAGGAGTGAAGACTCGGGCGGTTTACGAATATTCAACACGTGTCCCTGCAAGGTGCCTCCGGGATTGCAAGTCCTGGGGCTTTTAATCACGCAGTCAACCTCAAGATATCTGAGTGCTTTCACGGCGCGGTTTACTGCACATACATCGATGTGGGTCCGGGGTTGAAAAGCTCAGCTTTTCTTATAAATAAGGTAAAAGCTAGTCGACACCTGGCCTCTGCTTGGAAAACGAGCTGAAGAACATTGAATCATGATTCAAATTCATGAGAATAGAGATTTTGGGGTGTCAGAGTAGCAATCTTTCCCAAGGTCCAGCCAGTCGACACCTGGCCTCTGTTTGGAAATCTCAGCTCAGAATGTCTCGCACTCTGACACCCCCCAATGACTGGGTTTGCTCTCGTGGGGCGATTTATGGTTGTGTGGTGCCTACTAGTGGGGCGAGTTATGGCTGAAAAGTGATACCATGTACAATTTTTTTTGAGGCGGAACATTGAGCAATAGATTCTCCTATTTTCAATGAATGAAATCACTCATACGTTACAAAATTTAGGTATGATGTTACTCTATAATGGACAACTTGACATACTTTGGGATGAATAAATTGTTTCCATCCTCTTTTGCATGTTTTATCCATGTCAATGAGTTTAAATAGCTTCACCACTCCATTGTATATTTCTTTGATTGTGTGTTGTCTAAAAATGATGAACAAAAAAATCACTAGTGACTACTATTAGGAGACCAAAAGTATGATCCTCGTAGCACTCATGCATCCATACGATCACCAAATCAATTTAAAAGGATTTCACTTCGGTGTGAAACTATGTGGGCATGTATCATCGTTATAGCAGTTGAAAAAAAGATCAGGGGGTATTGCAAGAAACACTTGTTACTATTTAAGTATAGTCCTAATAGTATAGTCTTTTAAGTAATGACCTTTAAGTAAGGTTTTTAGTAAAATTTTACTAAAAAGACTGTCTTTTCAGTAAAATTTTACTAACTGAAACCTTACTTAAAGGTCATTACTTAAAAGACTATACTATTAGGACTATACTTAAAACACCCCTTTCTCTTGTAGTACGAGGCTCTGTCATAGGATAATTCATTCACTAGTTGGACCTCACATCGCCATTTGAATCCTAACTTCAAAGTGAAGTGTGAATGAGGTTGTAGATAGGATTTGGAAACTCACATTTCAAAATTGGAGTCTCTATCCTAGTCATAACTTAAGTCTCTGTCCTTCCAACAAACAATCTATCTTAACCCTTTAAGGTCTAGGCATCCAAAAAGTGGATGCCCCTTGATCAACCTTGATTGCAATTTTTGAAAATTGATTTAGACTAAGAAAATGAAGCTTGAAAAGTTTTGTTTCTACTCCATTTTAAATTTTTGAGAAACGTCAAAAAATTGAAAGAATTATTGCAATTGAAAGCTCCATGTGTTAAAATCCAAATAACACAATATGGTGTGTTTTTCAATCATATTTTATTTTATTGACATGAATTTTACTTTCAAACTATAAAATTATGTTTACCATTCTACCATTCATTTATAGTAAAAATTATAGATTATTCAAAAATTTATTATAATTTATATAATTTTTTTTCCACCTTTAGCCTTAAAAATTCACAATAATTTGATTTTTTCCATTAAAGGTATTGGAAAAATATAACATAAATAAAAAATGTAGTTTTGCAATAGCAAAAATAATAAAAAATTTATACATCAATTAAATAAAAGGATAAAAATGGTTAATAGTTGAATTTGACTTTAAGGTCTTTATTGTGGTTGTTTTAGGTGTAAAAAATGAAATAAGCAATTGAAAATTTTTCACACTAATCTCCATTGCTACTTATAACTCTTGAAAAAAATTCAAACAATTTTTTTATTTTTTTTATTTTTGCTCATTTATGTTCAATTTTTGCAACAAAAATGATAACATTTACAATTTTTCACAAAATAAATTGAAATTTCTCAGAGTGATATAGAATTCAGAGTTTCAAGTGACAAAAAAATAAGATTTTTGTTTGAACCGCTAATTTTGGGGAAAAATTAAGCTTAGACATGATGTTTAACCATTTTACAATATGGTAGAGGGACCCATAACCGACCAAATAAGCACCTACGGACATGATGTAAGGTACTTGAAGGCGAAAGAAAAATTCCTCTAGGTGTAGAGACAGAAATGATGGGGATTGCCCAAATTTTGGGAATTTTATCACCCAAAGTCAATTTACAATGAATTTTGCAAGGCAAAAGTTGCGCTGGACCCATGGCCAAGACTATTCCCAAACTACAGAAACCAAAGCCACAAGTTCGCCAGATCCAGATTGCTTGAAATAGGTGATATGCTGCTCTGTGGATATGGCTTATGTGGCCATCGGCCTCAAGAAGTGGAAKAGAAGACATTTGTGTTATTTTCCATGTGCATGTGCATGAAGATGCATCCGCGGATGGTATTGCAATCGGTAGTTCAAATGCTACGAGCATAGGAGTGGCGCATGATTTTTGTTTGGAAATGAAAAGAGGTCCCTAGTTTCTGAGTACTTTCTTCACTTTGTACTTGCTTTTGCATTGTGAATAAAGCCTCATATATTTTGCAATCAATTGTGTCGATCTTGCCTGGCTGCGAGAGATTGTGTTTGCCCGGCTTGTGTGCATGCTGTGGATTGCTATCTTTTAGTTAAACTACACTGGATTCATGATCATGCATCACTTTTTCATGAACCGGTTAGCTTGTGCATCAAATTCCACACCAGCAAAAGGGATATCTGATGTGGTGAGTTCACTATCTCGTTTTGCACACAATGAACGCTGATATGAGGAGATGGCATGTTTGTTGGCCTAATCTGACGTCACAGTTGAGAGAGAGAGACTCTACTGAGCAAGCGACTGATCTCAATTTTGAAAGGGATTTGAAGATTATTTTAGATTTTGAGGCCTCTTAGATTGACTTAGCTAAGTCTTATACTCAGAATTCGATACAAGTACTCTGTTGATATGAATCCTGCGCTGCTCGCTTCTATGCTCCTCTCTCAATTTGGATGTTGATTCAGCGAATGTAGGGTCTCAATTTTAAAGTACTCCGGCTCTATGATGCATTCATTTGACATATGCAAGAAGCGTCTCTTTTTCTTATATGATATTGAGCTTCCACTTGACTGATCCGACATTAAACACGCCCTTGAGGCGGATTCCAAACTAAACTATATCCGGAAAAGCTAGCCAGAGTTATTCCACGACACGAATCTCCCAACAATGACCAATTGCCAATGCGTTTTAATTAGCTTGCTGTGCCAAGAAGATTTTCATATTGCATTTTATCTACTCAATATTGTGCACCGCTAACTAGGATTTCCACCCTCAGCTCCTCCGAGTTCCCGAAATCATTTCATTCCTTTCATATCTTGAGGAGCCATCTCGCCATTTCACTGTATTTCTGCCAATTTGACGAAATTGACGTTGTTGGGGTTCAAATAATTCATAACTGCAGCACCTTCAAGTGTTCATATATAGTGTTCAATTCGTTCACATAAGCCTGCTCATCTCTGACAATCTCAAATGAGAGTGGCGACGGGAAATTCACAGAATACCTTCAGTTGCACCAAAGCTAATAAGCCTAGCGCGCACATTTTGCATAATCGCCTTGATGGACATCACCAGACGTCAGCCGATCACTATGTCTGAAGCCATGAATCTTTAATCGAGGCATTTTCAATCGTTGCATCTTCAATCAAGAGACAGAATCACGAAGATAGAGAAGTAAGAACCAAGCCTCCTTAATCGCAGTCGTTGCGAAACTGAATTGCCGTCCGACTGCAAGCTTGAGTTCACCCAAGATCGACGCACCTACGCCTCCGATCCACATGCTTCACTGACATTCAGTAAGAGAGGCAACGTCCTCACTCGTGAATCCAGGATCCGGATTGCAAATTTTCTATTTCTCAAACCCAGGGATCAATTGATCGTACCTCTCAGATCGACGAATTGGCATGGAGAATTGATGCAAACATACGCAGCTAGCCCGGCAGAAAAGCATCAGTTCGGTCGATTCCTCTTTAGATATGAATGCATGAGTGCACTGAGTTTGCAGAGCAGGATAGCTAGTACTGTACAAAATTGAATGAGACTCTTGAACTTGCACCCTTGCTAAACCCTATTTGTGTTTCTTCACGCAGCAGCCACGGAGACTTGCTTTCGAGCTAGCTCTTCCGATCCACTTGCTGTTGATAGGGAATGGATGAGCACCAATTTGCTTGCGCAAATTGAAGACCCTCGCCATATCCAATATCATTCGAATTCAAAGGAGTACAGATTGAAGAAGGTGAGATCTAAATCTAAAGAGAGAAATACCATCGATGGCTATCAAACAATGACATACGATCGTTACGTGAATCTTTGATGCGCTGCGCACGATGAGTTGTGAATGTTGATGTCCTCAAAACCCCTGCTGAAAGATGCGGTTCCCGAGCTTGGAGCTCTCGGTGCATCAAACCAACCAACAAAATATAATCGACAAACAAACTATCTAAATGTATTGATGAATCACACTAATTCCCTATAGTATTGGAATTATATGATTTTGTGAAATGCAATAATATGGTATTTTTGATAACATTTTCGATGGTCAATATAATGTGGCATACATGATTTGCGTACTATCTTAAATAGTTTGATTGTCATCCAAGCTTCATCCAACTTTCATCAACTTCCAATTCAACTTTCATTCAAATTATATCTAAATGCTTAATTACCCTAATTAGACCATGTTCATTCAAAATTCATTTGACTCCTAATGTCCCAAGGTCTTTCTTCATCAAAATCCACTCAAAATTGATTTTAAATTCATGATTTAAAAAAAAAAAAAATGGATCAGACTTGTAATTTCTAAGAATTTTATTGAAACACACTAATCTCAACGGTGAGATTGTTCTAACATTCAAGAGATTTTAACCTTGTTAAACATTTTTTTGAAAAATTTTGAAAATTGAATTCAAAAAATGAATTTTACAAGGGTTTTTTTCAAGAAGATGTTTTGATTGCCCAAAAAAGAAGATTGTCCATAGTATTCACATAACAAATTTTTATGGRATGAATCAAAACTTCTCAAGTAGATAAAAATACAATCTATGAGAAAAAGCATTTAAAATATTTTGTTTCAAGTTTTTGTGGGTTTTCTTTCTACCCACCAAACTCAAATTTAGGCTTATTGTGGCATTAATTTTGCTCCTAAGTATAGATTGAAATAAAAATAATATTCATAGAACGCTAATGAATTTTTTACTGATTGAGTTTATTCTTCACAAAAGAATTCAGAAAATCACAACAAATATTGAGATTATAGGAACTTGTCTAATATCCATTTTGTCCCTTGTAGGGACACCAGGACTTTCGGGGTTAATTAGTAAGGGACTCTTTACATGCTCCATTGGTGGGCAATCTTAAGGGGGGATGTTGTGGATCCAAGTAAGCAATTGCACTTTGATATGGACCCAATAAATGGAGAGGAAAACAATAAGAATTCCACATATATTGAATCCTTGAAGATTGACAATTTTTTGCAAATAGGATTGTCTATCAATTTTTATGAAACATGAAATCCTACTTTTCCACTCATCTACTCCGGTAAGACAATTGGTGGAGCCTATTTTATTGTAATACTTCAATTAACACATATCACCAGACCAAGCCAACATATAAAGCTGTGGTTCTAAGAGGGAACTTGCATTGAAATAGTGTACTAACATGTTCTACACTTATGGTGGACTAAATATTTTTATAATAAACTCAATCAAGCAAAAAAAAAAAAAGATTTATGTGGATCTCCCTGAAGATTTCATTTCCAAACCCTTTCGAAAAATACAATTCCCAATATTTTTGGCATTTATTTTAAGAATTATTTTATACCAAGTTTACTACCAAACTTCTTGCACTGATTGAATCACCTTGAGTAATTATTTATTTAGTATTAAAAAAAACTACTGCATTGTTCGGCCACTCCAAGTCATTCTAGGGGTGCAAATAAAATTTAAAAAATTAACTATTTTTCGATTGATTAATATACCTTATATACATCTCATAGCTAATTAGGGGCCTCTGATTGCAATTATGAATTCAGAATTTGTAAATTCTATAAAATAAAAAATTTCAGGGTTTGCCCGAGTGGAGCGAGGGGGTCAATGAGTTCACCCCGGCCTTCTCAGTGACTTATTGTTGGGCACTCCGGGAACGCGAGAGTTCCCATGCAGCTGCCGTGGCTGACTTGGCGAGCCCTTGGAGCCACCTCAGTATTGGTTGTCTAGATTTTCGCATGATTTCTGCACGTGTCGACCTGTCCTGAGTTCTTGTCATTGGACGGCGGCCACGTAGGCCCCTAAAACCAAAATATCTTTGTTCATGGGAGGTACCGGTAAGTAGTAACTTACCATTTCATTGGATGGAGGAATTTTTTTCCTATTTAGTTTGGACAGAATGCAGAATGCAGTGCAGAATCTTCACTTGTTGTTGGAATGATGCTGTCATCTACATCTAATACATAGTTATATAAATGGATGAAACATGCAGAAATGAAAATTAAATTATTTTAAATTATTCATCTATAAGAGTCTGAGGTAAGACAGCCCATTGTGGTCAGAATTTGGAGTTTGGCTTCAAGCTACTGTTGAAATTTTTCAATTTTTTCCACACTTAAAGACAAGTGTGAGAAACAGCAAGTGCAATTGATATTATATCTTTTCCATAAAGTATGAATTTGCTAGGAATTTTTGAAGTGTTTAGTTTTCCATGGCCCAACAGGGTCTCTAGACCATCCCATAGCTAACAAAATCTGAATCCATGATGGTCATCTCACTACACTAATGATGGTAAATAGTGTCACCTACACTAATTGATTTAAAACAGCCATAAGTTTTTACTCTTAATGAATATTTTTACCAACTATACGTACAAAGTTTTCCCAACTATAGTGCTATTAGGATCCATGCACTCCGTAAAAATATTCATGAAGAGTAAAACTTATAGCATTTCTAAAATAGTTAGTATGGGTAACACTATTTACCATCATTAGTGTACCTAATGCAATCATAATATTTTTTAACATGGAATGCCTAAAAAGTCAATTCTTGTAATGAATTTTACACTAGAAAGTTGGAAGTGCCTTATGTGGTCACTAATCACTCCATCACTACCATGTAAGACATTGATTGTGGCCCAGATTTCCTAAAAGTAAAAAACCCACAGTGAAGCCACTTCATAGGTGACCACTATGGAAGAAATAACGGCAATGGGATGTCTTACCTTACATTCATCAAAAATAGAGAAATATTATCCATAGAATATGTAAGTAACAAATTAGAGATTTCATCCACTGCGAAATAGGAGAATATGTCGTCTTATATACCCTTTTAAAAATATTTGTATTACTTTGAGTGAAATATTGTTAAAAAAACACTTGCAAAGGAAATTCGACAAGAGCCTTTCAAACACCATGTTATAAACTGTCCTTGAATAAGGATTTAAGTATGGTTCCTAGTATTATGTTTAAATTTAAATTTTATGCATCTTGTTGGTAGGGAATAAAGAATTTTGGAATCTCTTAGAATGCATTTAGAAAATGCCATATGAATAAACCTTAATTATTCAAAGTATTAAAAATAGATGTATCCAAAATTGACCTCATACTCACGTGAATGAGTGAATTTCATTTTAATAAGGAATTTGTGAAGGTTTGCTACAGGAACAAATCACATTTAGATTGTATTAGGAAAACTAAATTCAAAATTGGATTCATTGAGAATAAATTATTGATTCTATTCTGAATGAAAGTGAAGGTTTAGACAAATCCAATCATGCTTTGAATTCGTCCAAAATGAATTATCATTCAGGATTTGTTTAGATTATGGTGCTTGAACTAGATTTAAATTCTCTCCATCATTATAATGCAAGGTATGGACAAAAGTATAGCTTCTTACCTTCATTCTCCATTTAAAAAAATGAAAAGCTAGAGGATTAGAAGGGGAGATTTGACCTAATCCATATATTGCTTAAAGAATTCAACTTTAGTTCTATAATAGATATAGACTCTCTATCACTTTTTTTTGTTTTGGATTTGAGAATTTGCAAGAAGATTGACATCAATTTTACCAATATATAAATTTCATGTCAAATTTAAAGATATAGAAGTAGTTAAATATAACAACCTCCCAATTGCAAAATATTCAATAACAAAGCATGTATTGGATGGAAGATATTTGAATTTTTGAAGTGACATGTATTTTTTCTAGTTGGTCCACAACATTCAAATGTTCTAATAGTGCATGTGACATTTGCTTAAAAGAACAATAAGCTCATGTGCAACTTTTAACCCTTAAGTCCCTGATTGTCCCCTCATAGTACAAAATGGATTTTGGGCAAGCTCCTTTGGTCTCAATATTGTCATGAAGTTTTGAAGTTTTTTGTAAAGATAAACAAACACATCAGCTTTCCGGAAATATAATTTTTTATTTCAATCAGTGTTTGGGAGCATAAGTTATGGCAAAATCAACCCTTTCTTTTAGTTTGGTGGGTAGAAAAAAACCCTCAAAACCCCTCTTAAAACAAAAAATTTTTAAATTTATTTTGAATTGATTGTATTATTATCTAAATAAGATGATTTGATTTATTCCATTTGAATTTGTTATATGAAAGTTATGGAGAATCTTATTATTTGGGCAATCAAATCATTTTCTTGAAAAAATAATTTTGGTGAATGCATGAAAGACTAGTATTGATTTGCGTCACGCTTGGAATGGCGGAGTTGTCATCCACTATAACTTTTGAAGTATGAACACATTTAATTTGGAATTTTAATTGGAGATGTCTACCTTGATAGCAATAAAACTACTTATTTTTCAAAAAATTTAAAAAATCATTTTATATTTAATTTTCAATTTAGCTAATTTGTCACACTTTGCACTTTAGGGTTTTTTAGTACTGGGAGTACCCAAAATTAATGATCTAGAGCTGAAATTTTTGTTGTCTATTTCCACACTAGGAAGGCATGCATTCATCTTAGGGAATTTAAAAAAAAAACTATTTTATGTCCTCTACATGCGTGGTGATAGGGCTCCCTTGCGCTCGCACTTCTGAACATTCTGAATGGTTTTAAGATCATTATTTTGGTGAAATCTCTCTATCATAAAGGTCTTCCAAATTTCCAAATTTTAGTTTTTAAGAAAATAGTTTTTCCTATTTTTACAAATTTAAAACATCAAAGTGTCTATTTTCTTCAAAAAAATGTGTCACTCCATTTTGTGAATAACTTTTGACCTAAATATTTTGGGATCTCAAATTTTGGGGCCATTATATTTATAGTATTTTTTTAATTATCTATATTTTTATTTATTTTTAAATATTTTGTTCCAAAAGGTGAGTAGTACTGGCCAGTACTAGTGAATGCTACAAAAACCGGTCGGTCTTTCATGCATTCCCCCATTTGTACAATTCATTTCTGAAATCATTATTCACAATTTTAAGAAAAAAGTTTCACAAGTTTAAGATCTTTGATAGAACAATCTCACCGTTCAAATTAGTGTGTTTCAATTCCAACATAGAGCTATTAATGGTTTGGTTTTCGTTTGATCTCAAACGTACTTCTACTTAACAAAGTTTTAATGTGAAAACTAAATATCTTTTTTCTAAGACTCTCAACTCAATCATTTTTGAAGCCTACATCTTTGGTGAAAATTCACTAACTCTTTCATCTATCTAAAAACAACTATGTATGAACCTACTTGAGTCTTGTAACCCCTAAAGACCTAAGGCCTTTTTTATCCATCAAAAACATTCAAAATTGCCATCTCTATAGCAAAGAGCAAGAAAATTGCAAATTTTTTTTTGTATATTGAACCATAGGATCTTGTATTAGACTAGTGTAAAAGAGAATGGAAGAAAAATGCTATACTTGTATTACACTAGTGTAAATCCCACAAAAACTACTTGTCTACGTATGTCGTTTGATGCCCTTCACATAAATTACAAGATCATGACAGCTAAAGTCAAGACAAGAATATAATTTTTTCAATGATGTAAATTCTTCTAAAATTTGGAATTAGAGACCCAACACTTTTGTCACCAAAAGTGAATTTTGAAATTTCCATATTTTTCCAATGCATAATGTAAATTTTGTCCATAAAAACCTAGTCATACACAAGGCACTTAACGGGATTGGCAATTTTCAATTTCATAAATAAATAGTTAACAATTTAGTATTTTGAATCATTCTCTACTTCTTTCTACTTACTATTTTTTTTCTACATGTTGTACAATTCCAAATGAATTGAAAATTTTAAAGAGTGTTGTCAACTTGACCTAAAGAATGAATCCAATGAGTAACAACCATTTTGGACATTATTTCATACAGATGTGGCCTTTTGAAGTGCAGCTGCCCGGATTTTCGCAGGGCTCAAAAAAGGATTTTTGTCGCTTTTAACGCAGATATCTTGCAATCCACATGGTGAAAAAATCTAAATTTTTTTTTTCACATCTTCCCAAAGTATTTTAATACAAGATCCTATGGTTACTTTTGTCCAAAAATGCTTTTGTTCTAAAATTTGGTACTTGCACTAGAAATGGCAGTTTTGGAGCGTTTTTGGTGAAAGCATAGTCAAAGACCTTTAGAGGTTAAAAACACTTTTCCATCATGTTTCATAAATGTAAATTTTTTGTAAAATTTTTTTAATGTTTTCCTTATTTCTAATAATCTAAGCATCAAAGTCTATATTTTCTAGAAAACTATTGTGTTGATATATTTTGCGAATAATTTTTTATCTAAATTTTTTTAGGCCTCAAATTTTGGTGATATGATATTTAATTGTAAGTTATACTAATGTCCGTATTTTTTTTCTAAATGTTTTTTCCAAAATCTTGTAGAACTTTGAAATAGGCTCCAAATGCAATAAATTAGGAAAGCAGGTGTTTTGTAAAATCATCTTGTTTTGTAGGCCTGAAATGTGTATGTTCATTCATTACATAATGATGCCTTGAACCTCGTTGTAGATTTATACCTACAACCATTTAAAGGGATTTATAACATATGTATTTAAAACAGAGATACATTATAACATTAAAAGAGTTTATAGCATAAGTATATATAGCGTAGACACCTATAAATTTAGAAGGTGTCTATARGATARACTCTTAGGCTCATGGGCTCATAGATTCTATGCTCACATTCATTGTTCAAAGTTAGAATAATTGTCTAATCTTTTAGTGATTAAACTTTCAAAAATGATCATTTATTTTGAATTTTGCCTCACCTTTGCTATATACTTGATGCTTGAACTTGGATTTTAATTTTTTTAGAACTAGAATAAAAAGTCATATACAATTATTTGATAGGTTAATAAGAGGTTATTCTTCTAATGGACATCCAATTGTTTAATATAATTTTATTAGAGCTACAACAATTTTGTAAATAATCTAAAATACATTTTAAATAGAAAAAATAAAATCAAGATCAAAATAAAATGTTTTGGCTAAAACTTTGGAATGTTTCAAGTTTTATCTGTTTGGTTGACATTATTTTTGAGCAAGAGTTATTGCCATATAATGATATAATCACATTTTTCCTTGAAAAACAACAACTTCAAGCTGGAAAATTTTAAAAACATATTCCAAAAACATTCAAACTTAAACTAAATTATAAAGAGTCAACATTTTAAAATATCATTTTTGGTCATTTTTAATCTTATTGTAGACAAATAATAGCTATAAAGATCAAGACCTAATTGAGAAACTAATCAGTACTATAGCCACAACTTTTATGCCTTTATTAAATGATTTGTATATTGTTTAGATTATACCATAAATGAAATGATCTCTTGGTCCCCTCTGGTTATCTTTGATGATTATTTTGTAATAATTATATTTTTTGAAACATAAATGTATCATTCATGTCCTTGTGACATATAATTACATGTATGCCTTTATCTTCATAGGGATACCACTCAATTTTTGAAACATAAGGGCACCAAATATATTAATTAGTGAAAGTACCACCTATRTTGCTTTAACTTGTATCCTTTGAATGGCTAATGATATCACCTACATCACTTTAGCCTATATCTCTTGAACTATCATCTAGATATCACATTGACTTTTATCCTGTCGACATTTAAAAGAATCACTAAGATTTCTTTTTAACTTATAAATGCATGCCTATTTCATTCGTGTCCATACATCACCTATATATTTTGACATGTGAAGACATGCCAATATCCTTTGGCATAATTACAAATTGTGAAGACATTAACTCGTTAAGGACTAGAGGTTCAAATGCTAAAGAACTAAAGAATACAAACATATTCCAACACATAGCAATACATTATTCCATCTGTCAATTTTCTTGAAGATTATGTAATAATTTTTTAACCGTTGTATGGTAGAGATTTTAAAGACTTTGATTTGCAAATAGTATATAATTTAAAGGATATTGGAAGTTATAGCCTCAAAAAATAACTTTTTTAGTTCAAAAATGAACTTTCAAAAAGACTTGAAAAATAAGTAAATCAAAATCTTCAAAACTTATTATGATTATTACTTAATATTTGGAATTTAAAGTAAGAAATTCTTGAGAAAACCACAAAAATCCAATTTACAATTGATTGTAATAGGAATTTCAAATTTTTGCTTTCAAATTTTATTGAAAATAGTTGATGTAAACATATGGATATGATTTGTAGATAATACGTTACAACTATTGCTTGAAAGTCATCAATAAATTATTCTGATCTCTAAATCTACTCAAATGAAAAAATATCAAACTGTATAGTGCTTTAAAAATAGCACACACATACATTGGTGAAATAAAATAACATTACGTTGACTCACTCTGTTTGCAAAATGGATTTGAAATGTCAAAAAATAGTTGCAAAAAATACATCCATAGCTGCACCTCCTTCTACTAAAATGCTTCTCAGTCATTCAAAACTTCTTGGATTGATATGAAAATTTATTTATACAAAGTAGACTAGTATGTGCAACGTTTTCAACAAAAATTATTGGAAACAGACATAGTGTGAAGAAGACATAAGCCTCCAAAGTTCACTGTAATCCAAAAATCTCTAGATTTTGAACTTTGAATTGCTCCCAAAGATTCAAAAGAAATTGGATTGAATTAAACTTTTATTGCAATAACTAGACTTTGAGGGTAACATAATCCAACAAATTTGATTGAAAACAAACATCTGATGAAGGAGATACAAGCTCCCGAAGTGCCAGCCATCAAATGCAGTTTGTTGTACTCAAATTGAACATGTGAACTTTGATTTGCTCCTAAAACATTTGTACATCTTGGATTGACCTGAAAATTTTACCACACAAACTAGAAGAAAGAGCGCAAATTTTTCAATAAGTTTTATTGAATTCAGACATTGGATGCAAAAGTTATAGCACTTTGAATTGGACTTTTAGATTGTGAAGACGCTTTTAGTCCCTTGGGGCATTTAGGAGTTAAGTGTTAAAGAGTTAAGGGTGGTTGCAAGAAACACTTGTTGATTTTAATGCGGTTGGCTGATTTTTTTGGAAGTACTTTAAAATTTGAAAATCAAATTTTAAATTAAAAAAAATATGACTAATGTATATACCTTTAAGAAGAAGATACCCTAAGAAGGAAAAACGTAGATAAATTCTCTAAATAGGTGAACTTGAAAAGTGCCAAGTCTCAAGAAAATACATACTTTGATATTTTAATTAGTAAAGAATAGGATAAAAGTTTCAAAAATAAAATAAAAATTGGCCATTTGAAACAAATTTATGTGGATGCCTAGTCACAAAAAAATCCACCAAAATCATTTTTCATTATTCAAAAATTCATTGCAAATGGTGCGCACTTTAGGCCAATCTAGAACTCACTTGCAATAGGCAATCAAAAATCCCTCTCATGGAAAGGTGTATTTCCATATTATAAAGCACCCCACAAAGTTTCATGACCTAACTTTTCAAAAAGGGTACTCGGTAGTACTTGAATCCACCAAAACTCCAACTGTGACATATTATCAAAATTCAATTTTGGTCATTTAAGTAATTTTATTAAATTTGTAAGAAATTCATGTTTATTTTCCATACCATCAAAAAGATTGCTTCCAAATTTCTTGTTCTTTTGAGCATTTTTGAAAAGTTATGGCCCCAAACAACTTCTAGAATCCATACCTACCCACAAACTAAAACTCCTCATAACGTTTAGCTCACTAATCCAAATGGAATGATTCAAAGCTTTTCACTTACACATAATTGTCAAGAACCAATTTCTAATTTTTATTTTTTCAAAAAGTGATTTTTAAAGAAACTTTTTGGGCTGCCTGGACTACCCAAAGTTCAAAGAAAATCACATATCATGTAATAACTTTTTAACAGTGTAGTCAAATGTTATGAAAATTGTTGGGCCTTAAAGATACTCCTGGGATACATGTTGTGTGAAAGTTTCATATAAAAATAATGAAAACTCCATTTGTAGTGAGTTGCCCAAAATTGCTATGTTGCCAAAAAAACGGAGTTTGGTCCTTTAGGGGTTAACAAATCATTAGTAATGAAATTCAAATCTCATTTTTTTTCTTCCTAAATTAGATTTTAATAGGATTATTGTTAGTTTTACAAGAATTTTTTTCCTTCAAATTTAGAATGGTAAGATATGTAATAATGGTGACTTGAAAAAATCATCTTTCTTATTTTTTGAAGTCATATGAAAAGGTCATTTTTTGGATTGGAAAAGTTTGTTTTTTAGAGGGGAAAAAGAACTTGGGTTCTAGCTTTCAATTACAGAATATTTATATGTGATACCTATAGTTTAAAAACTTGTAGAACTCACAGAAGATTTACAAACATTTGGATGGATGTAAAAGTCAATTTTTTGTATGTATAGGACATGTTGCATTCATTCATTGTCCAAAATTGTAACATATGGTCTTTAATGAATTAAGATTCTTATGTAGGATAATTCTATTGAAAGAAACTATACTCCTAGGGCTAAATCAAGGAAATCAAGACAACTTTTTATGTAGGATAATTGAAGGAAACCATATTCTGAGGGCCAAATCAAGGAAGTCATGAATTTTAACACTCCCTCGGTCCCTCTAAAAAACTCCAAATCATGCACAATTTGTATCCCACTAAAAAATTTTGTTCACTAATTCCAACTATTGAGTAAGTGTTGGCTTTTTTGAATGACCTCGTGGAGGCAAGTGGCAAACAATTAGGGATCATTCTTCTCCTAGCAAGCTTGACGTGGTCCTTATGAAGCACCTTATATATGCTACTTCCTCAGACAATCGTGTTGACGATGGATTTGGAGACCACTTGGGCACTATTAATAAAGATTTGTTCATGAAGTGGGCCAAGTTCCATGTTGCGTGTCTTTAAATTGGGAGAGGATGTTTCAATAATCTCATTATTGCCACCAACCTTTACAACATCAGGAATGACAAACTAGCAGCATAGACAAATAATACTCAAATATGATACTTTCTACATACATTTTGGGTGTTTAAAAAATGGTGTCTAAGGTTAGAGATTTTGTATAGATCTAGGGGATGAGTTATTGGTTCTTGAATGCATGTATGACTAGCACAAAGACTAAAAATACGGTTAATCCACATGGGGAAGGTTTTTGAAGTTTTTTAGAGGGATGAAGGGAGCAACTCTTTTTGGTCAAGAGCTTATAAATGGTCTCAACCTCACCTTGTATGTGATTAAATTTTTTTAAATCCTTTTAGATTGGTTCCAAGGATTTTGATGTATAATTTGGATTGAAGGATTGGAATTGGGCTTAAAAAAAACAATGTCATGATTTCTATGGCAGGAAACTTGAAGTTATAATATATGTTAAAAGATTCATTGGTTTTCCCTCAAATCTTTCAATGATGTTTTTTGGATTATCATTATAATGGAGTTGGAAATTAAGAGAGACACATTAGCATCCAAAAGAGCAAGTCAATAGTTCCTTTCTATACTCTGTTGCATGTTTCTGGTTTGACCACCAATAATGTTTTTGTTTTTGAAGATGAGGTGATCAACATATTTCTTAAATATTCTCATATTTGCAATTCTTTTGCAAAAACAAAAATTGTAATTATCATAAGTTTCAAATATTCATAATGGATCATTTAAAAAAAAATTAAAATAACTCTCATCCTTTTGTTGGATTAGTATGAATTGAAAACTAAGTGTTTATTCAAGACTTCTAAGGAAATTCCAAGGGATTATGAGAAAGAATTTATAGGACCTCTTGAAATACAATCATCCCTCCATAATCATCTTAACCCTTTATTTCTTAAGAAGCCCAAATTGGGTTTCATGTTTTTTTAAGCAATTTTGAAGAGTTAATATGGGTATTTACTTTAATAATTATTTTCTTTAAACCAGTGCATGCAATGTTCTTCATTCAAGTCAGTGATATAATAAAATTTTCTAATTAGATTGTACTTTCTATAATATGATCAATCAAAGTCCACAACTTAAAATCATGAATTCTTAGATTATAAAGGGTTAAGGTTTGCAAGTTTTTTTAGCATAATGACTATTATTAAAAAATTGCCCAATATTTACATCCCAAAACATTCCCACAAAGTTGAAGGCCAAGTGGGCAGTACGCAAAAATCTTTTAAATACCTTGGTTTAACAAAGATATAAAGAAAATTGGAAAACCATTATCAAAATTTATTTCTACAACAAAATATCTTTCATTATAAATTATAGGACATACTTGTTTTTTTATGTAAAGTTTCTATTATAGGACATACTTTTTTTTATGAAGAAGCTTTTTCTTTTTTTTAACCACTAAAATAATACAATCTATATGGTCATAATTTCTGCGGAAGCAATCCCATATATTTCCATAGTTGTACTACTTGTTGTAGTTAAATTTCTAAATAAAAACTTCTCTTTCTTCATTTTTTTCAATGCGATATATAATAATGGTAGTTACAAAGACACTTATGTGAAACAAATAGTCATAGTTGTCCTATAAAATCTAACAAATATGACCTTTTTTGTGATCTATAACACACATTAACCTTTGAGATAGCCATTTAAAGTTTGTAGTTGTAGCAAACTTCCAAGCTATGTTGCGAGTAGAGATTGAAGCATTTCCAAAGTTTTCCTAGAGTTGGAATTACCCTTTGCCAATTTTCATGCCAATGTTTTCATTTCAATGTAGGTACGTAGTGAGAAGCTACATTTGAAGAGTAGTAGCTTTGCCTTGCTGTCAAATTGAAAGCAACCTCTAAGCACAAGTCCAATAYATTACAAATAGATTTCCAGAAGTCAGATGCTTGCTTCCCTAYCTCTCTCTAMACTTTTGTTGGTCAACAATTCCAATTTTCCTTTTGCCAAAACATGCACACTTCCACGTGAAATTCCACAATTTTTTTAATTTTGTCTACCAAAGTTTGCCCAATTTTTATAACTTTTATATGTGCGTACACAACTTCCGAAGTGAACACTCACCCCTACTTTTTWGCTTGAGTAGGGCCTTTCCACATTCACAATGGACCAATAAGGGACCTGTTCACCCTATGCACACGTACAAAGTACGCACTTACAAAAGAAAAAAAAAGTCCTCTACAACTGAACCTCCGTCCCGCTTTTCAAAAATATCTCTTAACTTTAATAAAAGGAATCCTTTTCCCCACACCGGACCCCCTCAGGGCTCACCACAGATATTTGATCCCTAGAAGACGAGTTTCCACACGCCAACCCCGCCCGTGTGAAAAGGTCCYTACCACCTGGCCTATATTYCGGACYTCCGTGTCTCCCCCTCATTGGCTCTCACCCCTTATCGCCAATCCGACTGTGCACCACCCACCACCTTCTCCTCGASTTTCCTCTGTTTCCCACTCGTTGCYTGGGGAGTGGGGAGTGGGGAGTTCTTCTCTCATCATCGTCGACGTCCGTGACCAATCGAGCCTGTCTGCCCATTGATCGCAAGTGCGGAATCCGCTTTCGATTCCTGACCCGCGAGTCCCGGCGTGTCAGAAAATTTCTCTGCTGGGGTTGTGCCGAAAACGGCGTAGAATTCAAGGCGGTGGTGGAAGAGCTTGGTCGGTTGCAAAGGGCGGTTTGCCTTTCAAGTGAGGTGGTGGTGTGGTTCACTTGTGTAGATCGGGAAGTTTTCGTCTCCATGAATTTTTCAGAGTAAGAGACTTCTGGCGGTGATACATCGACGTTTGAGGTGGAGCTGGATCTGGAGAGACGGGGAGACACAGGTGCAGGAAGAAATCGTAACATCTAAGTATTGGAACTTTGAAGAGGAATGAAACAGGGGTAATTGTAGTGTTGGAAGCAAAGCCGTCTGCAGGTTATAGCATACTCCGAGAGGTTAGTCGCACTTTTACTCTGTGTCTGGTGGGCTTTTCTTGAGCTTCGTAGATGGTCGGGAATTTTAAATTGGTTTGTGTRTATGATGCGACTCTGCAACCTTGTTTGGTTTCTGTGTGCTTGAAAATTTGCTTTGTATGCAACCGTAGATGCTTCGTYGCTGGTGATATTGTAACGTAGTTGAGGCTCTCTGTTTCGTGCCTGGTAGCAAAGAAACAAGCCTTACTTSCAMTGAAACTGACATTCTATTTTGTTTCCATTTCCTTGAGGTATTCTGGGCAAGGCGTACGTGTTGGTGTATGAGCCCCATGAATGCGCWGTRCAKTCGTCAATCTACTTAGTGTGGGTTTCAAAAKAAGGTGAGTAGACGTCCCGTTCTTGAAGCTTATCACGAACCCCTTYAGATATTGAAACAAGACTAAGAGATCGATACAACGGGTGACTGTGCGTAACGTTCTCGTCAAGGAATCTTTGAGACTCTGCAGCTGAGAAATTCTTGAAATAGAGCAGTCCCTCACGGGAAGAGTATGGCAGACTTTTTTAGAACAGAGCACAAGAGTTTCTTGACAGCATTAGAACAAACGACTGTTTTTCGAGAGGGCTCGCATCAAGACGCGGCTACGAGTGTGTGTTTGCATTAGTGAGTGCCATGAAGGAAGGTGTGAGGAATCTAATGACATAGTTTCAAAGGAGAATCGTTCACAAACATCGACACCCACAATTGGAATGCCTGCGCAGAGTGTAGAGTGAAATATTCTTGATATAGAACTGTCCCTCACGAGAACAATTTAAAGAGTGTAGCAGTCTTTTCCAGAACAGATCGAAAGCGGTTTTTTGACAGCATTACGACAAACGGGTGCTTCTCGAGAGGGCTCCTAGCAAGTCGCTGCTACGAGTGCGTGTTTGCATTCGCGAGGGTCGAGATGGAAAGATGCGACGATTCTAACGACATACTTTCAAAGGAAAAGCATTGACACCCACAATTGGAACTCTTGCGCAGAGTGTAGRGTGTAGAATCCCGAGTATCCTGAGTATCCCGAGATGGAGGCGACCTGTGAGTTTTGCGGCGAAGGCCGTGCCACAGTCTACTGTCGCGCGGACTCGGCCCGTCTCTGCCTCCCCTGCGAYCGTCACGTCCACGGCGCCAACGCCCTTGCAGAGCGTCACCCTCGCACTCTCCTTTGCCACGCTTGCAACACGAGACCTGCGGCGCTGCGGTGCCCCGCATGCCACTCGTCTCTGTGTCAAGCTTGCGATGTGGAGAAGCACGCCGCCGCATTGGGGACGGCAGCGCACAAGCGCCACGGCTTCGAATGTTTCACTGGCTGCCCTTCGGCGACGGAGCTTGCTACGTTGTGGGCATGTGAGGATTCTGACCCGCAGAAGCATGTGAGAACAGTGTTGAATGCCGCTGGAGCCAACATGTCTGGGCCTGGGCCTCCTCCGCCATTGAAGGTACATGACCAATCTGTTCTATATGAAACTGGTGTTGTGTGGATATGTGCAAACTGCACTTGCGTAAGAAACATTTTTTGAAGATTATCCACTGCAAATCTTCTATTTCTGATGACAGCAGTGTTGTGTGGGTGTGTTTTAAGTAAACACTTTTGAATCACAGTGAGGATGATGCATTGCAATCATTGTACSAACTATTAAACTAATTTTGCATTTTCGATATGTGCAAGTACATGTAAGAATCACTTGTGAATATGATCCACTGCAATCCTTATTTTTTTTAATTTCGGGAAATGCTCTTGAAAGATGGTATGTGTCTTGTTATAACTTGTAAGTGGTAACATCGAAGAAGTGTGGTCGAGTGCCACGAGAGTTGTGGTGACAGTCGGTTTTATTGAAGACTAGTTTGCCTAACTTAGACTTCAGAAGATTGGGGTGCAATGAGTTACTATAGAKAAGAAGAAGAAGAACTCAGGTCTAGAGATCGATGTGGATGAGGTGTCCATGTTGATAGTTATGGTAACTACGCTACTTGGTCGTGAGTGCAAATAGTGTTAGTGAGTTATTAGTGCGAAGCACCTCTTAGCTATACAACAATGGATTACAGAAAGTCAACAACCGACTTGAAAATCAACTCAAATCAACGAGTCAACTTCTGGCTTGAAAATAGAGAAGTCATGATACCGGTGTAAAGGGTAATAATGTTGGTTCAATTTTCACGTAATGGTTCCTATTAGGTTAGCCTGTTTGGAACTAAAGAGCTGAGAGGCTCGAGAATGTTATTAGACAGTATTCCAAGATCTGCACCTGGACACACATTTTTTTTATACTAATTTTTGGTTGGAAATCGTTTCAGAAAGGAATGGCTGCCAGCACCGCGTCTTTGGGCAGACAGAAAGTGCAGGGGCATGAAAGGGCAGTGTTTCAACAACTGGAAAAGCTGCAAGCTCAGGATCCATCTCGAAGCACAAAAGCTTCTACATTGCCAGTTCTCCCTGCAAAGCCACGACCTGTGGCCAACGTCCAGGAGCCTGCACAAAGCCCTCGTCCTGTGGAGAGTTCTGGACTGACTGAAGCGCAAGCAGTCAAGGTGGAGCCTGAAGCTGATGGCGCCTCAGATGTATTCTGGCGTAACAACTCTGCCAGTCAGGCTAATCAGGTGCAACTCGCTTTAGTTCGTAACAGAATGTTCCTTGACAAGCATATTAAATAATGCATCTTCTTCCATTTTTTCATCTGCTTTACATCTGCTAACAAGCACAACTAGTCGCCAGTTTTTCCACCTTCAATTGGAATGTAGAGTTTACGCACGTCTCTTAAAATATAATTCTTAGTAGTATTTGGCAATAATAGAATGTCTCTGTTTCTGCAACCATTGTCGTAATTTCACTGTTTGAAATGTAATGCTATTATCTCATTTCTCATGATCACAGGGAATCAGAGGTTTCTATACTGAGTAGGGGTTTTAAGAGGACCAAACAATTAAAGGGACTTATTGTGGAAGATGTTTGAAACATGATGTACAACCCCCGGACGCTTCAATAACTATTGATGTACAGCAAAGGTAGATATTTATATAGTGTGAAATGTCAATCAATTAATATGGGTCCCCTTAATAATACCCCTATTCAGTGTACATTGGAACTGTCGCTTAGCCTGAACCACAAAATTTTGTTTGGTGACTCATTATGTGGGTCGTGGCGGCCAGTTGTGGGGGCAGAATTTGCAGGATGTAGGAATCTGTGACGATGAGGAGCGTGATTTGTGTTCTGGATTCAACATGTCCGATGTCAATCTGTCCTTCGACAACTACGAGGACATCTTCTCTAGCACTCAAGGGCCCACTGCAGCTACTTTCCCCGGCTGTCCTTCTWTGGATCAGGATGGAACTGCTGCTGGTGACCTTGAGCGATCGCTCATGCAAAGCATACCTGAGGCAGAGCTTTTCAGACCTCTTCATGTACGTYTCTTTCAACTTACTTACTTTTCTCGAAATTCTGTACGCATTTTTCTTCACAAATAAAAATGACATAATGCCAAGTTTTAAGGCAACTGTGCCACTTTCYTCTGGACTAGTTAGGATGTATTRGAACCCGTAATTTGCTTTCTSGTTTGTGAGCCCTTAGAAGTCTCRCATTAAACTCAACATTGCRTTCTTCACTAGTTGTARAAYTCTCAACTTTAAATTAAAGAGATACCCARGTAGCGAGGAAAGAAAGTTYCTTTGAAAGGGRAYTAAAACACRTCGGTATTGATTTACATTATGAAACACTGACCTGTTTTGGTGGGTTGTGGTGCAGGATAACGATCAGTCCAACTTCCAGGATCAATTAGTGAGGTTGGGGTTGGGTCCCGGCCCAGGCGAAGGAGAAGCTCCAAGGTCGGGGCGAGCTGCTTTGGATGACATGGATATGAGCAGTATGGATGTGGCTTTCACACCGAAACGAGAGAACTCAAGCTTGTCTTTAACAGCTTCCAACGTCAGTGGGGATAGTAGTGACTACGTAGAATGTAACGCAGCRTCCACTATGCTGCACACTCCTGGTGGAGATGCGTCTCTGGGCTCTGGCACTGTAGATAGTGTAACTTTTGCTCAAGCTCGTGACTCAGCCATGCTTCGCTACAAGGAGAAGAAGAAAATCCGCAGGTSCTTAAAGTCCCTTCCTTTTCCACCCATCCACTTCTGAGTTGTCGCGCATGGTTCATTTGGTGTTCAATTCATTTTATACAGGTTTTGTCGCATAGAGTCTWMCCTCCAAAAGGAGACACTTKCCATCGATGCTTGTGTGTGATGCAGCTACTAGGACTACCTAGTCATTTTACACTCCTCTTTTATTCTGTTAATGAGCGTGAWTTTTTAGTGTCGGTGCAAAATCAGYGTCACTGCCAGAAATTTATTTGATGGAAATTAGTACACTGCTGCACTATTYYAGGACTGCACTAATAGGATACATCRGAGTAATTTGTGTCCAAAGTCGGGARTATTTTCTTAATTTACTACTTTTAAGCGATTGCTCATATATGTAGTGGTCATCTAGTATATAGATAAATTTTACTTTGATGTCAGTAGGGTTTGTAATGTGAAATCAAAACGAGCATTTTTCAATTTTTGGACATTTCTAGTTTGTCATATGAACTGTCAAAGCTCAAAATCAGTATCACTCTTAACTATCGTCAACAAGTGGTGTAGATTTTCTACCTCGATTACATGTTTGGTGGAATATTGGAACAGACTCCTAATGGTCTAACTCCCATTTTCTGTTTGAACAGGTTTGGCAAGAAGATTCGTTACGAGTCTCGTAAAGCCCGAGCAGACATTCGCAAGAGAGTGAAGGGCAGGTTTGTGAAGGCAGGTCAAGCTTACGATTATGACCCAGAGTTTCAGACCAACTGGAGTATGTAAGGAAACCTCTAGAGGGTTTTTTAATTTATTTTCGAAACATTCAAATGTGTGACTGAGCATTTGAGTTTTTTTCCGCTTCGTCTTCTCGTTTCCGTAAGAAACTGTGGACATGGTGAGATGATCAAAAGTTTTATTAGCAATTCAATAGACGCTCTTTTCTGGCAACAGCAGCAGCAGTAGCAGCAGCTTTAGTGAGTTGGTTGACAAGGTGTGGGAGGATGTGTATCATAAACGTGGTTGAACGATCTACTGATTTCGTAGATTGGTTTTTGAGAGATACTTGGGGTTGCCTTTTAGAAAAAAACTTGTACAGTTAAGAGTTACGGTGTTGCAAGCGATCTGTAGAGAGAAGCCTGGCCTCCATTTGGCYGCTTCTTAGTCGAGATCGGCTCGAGAACGAGAAGACCGACAGCACATCAGCTGCGGATATATCATGTGCACAAAGTGCAATTTTTTTGGATCGTCTGACTATGAAAAAAAAAATGATGAAATTCGTACTATTCTTTCACTTGGTGTACGTACAGTTTTTATGTTCCCATCTTTGAAAAGAATATGAAATATGGTGCCGAATGCATGTGCAGTTGTACATGCTTTGTTTTCTCTTTTGTAATCATCTGTTCATGATATCGGTCTCAGTTGTTTTGTGTTTTGTGTTTTAAGTCACACCTTTGGTTTACTGGTGTTGTGTTGGGGAATGCTATCAATGTTCTGGATCCTGTGATTTAGGTGAGTCTTGATTTGCTGTATTTGAGCCCATCACCGGCCTGTTTTTTATGTTGAATTGGGTACAGTGTACTGTACAACAACTGGTTCTTGGTTGGACCATTTTACTAAGAAGCAACAACTTTGTGATGGTGTCCTGGGCAGCGTTCAGGAAGTTTTTTGAGTTTTACTAGCTATTTTTTTTCAATTTCCAAATTGAATCGGTGTTTTAAGTATCAAGTCCGGTTATTTTCTCTATTTTAACTCAAAATAGAAATTATATAGATTTTTCACCGGTTTTTTTGCCGATGTTTTTGAATTGCAAGCGGATTTTTTCCCAATCCCACCGGCTAACTTTGAACTAGCCTCCGGTTCTTCCCGGACACTGGTCTTGGGTTGCAATGTTGCATTGGTGAGAGTTGACGATGACTTTTGGAGCAGATCGATGATCAATATATATTATTACGATCAAACTGAAAAAAGTGTTAACCCTTAACTCTTGAAGGACGGTACGGACGTTTAGTGTCCATTGGATGATAAAGAATCATGTGCTGAGTGGATACTAGCCAATTTTCATCTATTCTTTTATTGAAAGTGACCACACATATGTCAATCATCATGGGAAGTCAAATTTAGTGTCTTTAATTGCTTCCATATTTTTAGGTAGCCCTAATTTTACGAAGATAGTAAAGATTTTCACATGAAAGTGTTTTGTGCCACGTTGTCTTTCTCGTAATTTTTGAATGGGTAGCATCGGGTATTGGTTTGTACAATTTTTCCAAAGCTAATCAAGTGCGTGAACAATGTTTCTCTCTTTGGTCAAGCACTACATATTGCACCCCGCCTTTCCGCATGGTGATGGGTCTGTCCTTTAATGGTTAACCCAGGAGGCAAGGATGGATACTGCGGATGTTTAGTGGCCAATGGATGACAAAGTATATTTCCGTGTGGGACAAAAGTGCAACTATTCATCCTTGGAATTTTGTGTAGAAAGGGGAGATCTTCTACAATATTTTGACTTCAAATGAGTTCTTTTGAATTTTTTTAATACCAATTGTTTCCACAGTTTCAGAACTGATGATTTTTACAGGCCCCCCCTTGTCCTTCTAGGATTAACCCTTGAAGGACAAATCCTAGTGCCCGTGAAAGATGTTTTCATTTATTTTTTGATACCTTTGGGAATCAATGGTTTACAAAAATCCAAAAGTTATAGGCAAACTACTGTAGAAGATGTTTCCTTTCTACCACTAATTCATTTCCACTCCTTATTACGAGGATCAATAGTTGCACTTCTGTTCAATACAGAAAAATGTTCTCTCATTCATTGACCATAGAAAGGCCTCGGCATCATTTATGAATTAACCTTGTAAGGACCAGTTGAGGACCACAAGTATTTGATAGATGATCTCATTATTTATTGTAGGAACAAAGAATGCACCTATTGGTCTAATAATTGAAGCATTTGGATGACTACCTTGGTCGTGGAAGGTTAAATCCAAAAGGATTCAAGCTTAGTCACCATGGAAATCAGCCCTTTTGATATCATATGAAACATCTGCTTAAGAAAACGGAAGAGCACTTATTGGAGGTCAAACAATAGTCCATGACTTTTTTTTTAATACAAAATTCCAAGGATGAATGTCTACACTTGCCGTGTTCTATATAGAGGTATTCTTTGTTATCCATTGGACAATTAATGTCTCAGGTTTTTTTCTTGGGTTCACTTGAAAGCACCATGCATGCTAATTCATAGCACCTCAATGATAAGGACCTTTCAAGTTTCATTCAATTACCAATATGGATTGGATGATTGCCATCTATTTTTTTTTGTTAGAGTTTGGTTGAAGAATGGTTTGGTTGAAGAATTGGTTGGTTGAAGAAGTTGGTTGAAGAAGTTTGGTTGAAGAATTGTCATAAACAATCTACCAAAAAGTTTCAGATTGGATTATTTTTCATAACTCCTCCAATTTTATTGGGGGGGTATGAAAAATAATCCATTGTGAAAATAATCTGAAAATCCAGTACCCCGCACTCTTATATTTTTCAAAACAGAACTTGTTTGACAATCGATATGGGTTAGTTGGTTTTCGTATTCATTTCTGTATCCGTCTTCGTATTGTCTCCTAGTATTTGTATTTCAGTATTTGCATCCTAGTATTTGTATCTCAATATACCATATCCCAGTATATCGTATCCCAATATTTGTATCAAGATCAACGGCAGGGTAGGGGGGGAGGTAATTTTTAAGAAGAAAATCAATGGCCTGTGATTTTTTGGAGAGAGGGGGGGGACTAATGCAAACTAGGAGGTGGGACACCTCTTTTTGGCACATTGTCATACCATTGAAAATCAAGTCATTTAGACTTTTACAATTTTCCATGAGGGTTGAGTTCTAAAAGATTGACTGAAAATGGATCACTTGAGTGTACATTAGCAACTTCTAGCTCTATATTCTTACTTAGGGTATTCACTTAGTGCATTTTTGAAAAACTATATGCGGGATAATGTAGATAGGATTTAATTTATTTCAAATAAAATTTATAAAAGACTTACAAATACATTAGAAGGTATTGAAAATAGCCAAATCCATTAAAAGTAATATAAATACCTGCAAACCTAGGCCATTCAAAATTTGTACATGTAATTAAGGGGGCATGTGTACTATATTTAAATATAATATATTTAGTATAGCGTAGTTCAGTTATAGGTGGATGGATGAAAAGTTGAGACAAGTCTAGGGGGTTTTCTGATGAAATCTCCATCAATTGAAGCAAGGATTAAACTTTTGATTCTACTTATTTTATTGATTGTCATTGCTTATATCTCACACTTTTTTGCCATGGATTGAGATCTAGGTTTTTGTGCTCCAAAGGTGCTATATGCATTGTTGGATGAAGCCATTTTGTTTTCAGTTGTAGAGTGAGTCGATTTGATATAGGGTTTTGGCAAATCCATTCTTGCTATGACTAAAAGTTACAACACTAAGGAAAATAGTATTGAACTGCTTTGCAACCTAGCCTTCTTGGGACAAATAATGTCTTCTTGGCCTAATTCTATTTGCCATGTTTCAAAAAACTTCATTTTCATGAATAATTTGTACTTGAATTCACCAATGAGGTTACTCACAACTTTCTCTTGGTCCTTATAGTGGTTTAGGATTATATTTCTATTGGTTTATCTAAGCCAAATTTGAAAGAAAAAAAATCAATGTCAATGAAAAACTCATTTAAAATATGAAAATTCAAATTAATATTCCACCAAATACTATACCAATACTATGCCATGTAGGTGGCATTCCTATGAGGCTATTACAAGGTGGATGCATAGTTTTTGTCTCAAAAATCATGTTACAAGTTTGATTTCAAGGAGGAGTATGCACTTCAAAATAAATATCACACAAAGTCTTGTAGTTCTTTATGCTTTTTTGGATAAATAACATAAAAACTTGATCAAAGAGAAAACAATATTTTTTTTTACATCCAATCATGTCTATCAACATTGATTTGGTGAATCTTAAAGATAAATGTATAGACTTCACAACAATCAAGTTTTATATACATGAACTTTTTTTAACACATGATAAACACATAGAAATGGTTTATAGTGACTAATGTAAGATTGAATGAAAACATTCTTTCTCTAAAAACAAATTTTTTGGTGCCAATATCATTGTATTTCATATGGTTCTAGACTTTTACAGAGTGAAAATTAGGTCCAATTGTAGGAAGTCATTTCCTTACAAATAAAAATTTTTTTTTCAATTTTTTTTTTCCTTTGCATAATATATTTTGAATGTAAAAGTAGGGATGTTTTTCAATCAACCACTTGTGAATTCTATCTATAGATATGCATACATGAAGTTATAAAGGCTCTGTTTAGATGATTTTCCTTTGTTAATTAGTATGCATCCACCCAAGACCAAAGTTCTAGCTTTGAGTTCTGACTTGTCTCACGTATAACAATACATAGCAATACCCCCCCCCCCCTCAAATGGAAGAAAAGAAAAGAAAAGAATTATAAATCCATTTTTGAAACACTTCTAGCATTGAATTTGCATTAAACAAATTTGGAGATAATTTCAACCCATTAGGATGCATTGTATAGTCATTTTCTCTTTATTTTTTCTTCAAAAAAATTGTTGGAACTTCGAGGCCAAGTTGGACTTTTATTTTGGCTTAATGGCCAATTTGGCTTCTAAATCTCACTTCCTTGGTGTTGAACTATCAAAAGTAATGCCATGTAAGGGTTTAGGTGTCAATCATATAGAACTTTGAATTTTTTTTTTGTATGAAGCTCCATCTGAAGTTCCAATTTCTACCTCTTCACCAATTAGATATTAAGAATTGAGTGAGACTTGGGACTTGGAGTATAATGCAAAGTGGCCTTTCAAAGAAACTTACACATTCTACAAACCTCGCCTAAATTATTTTTGCAATGAAAAGCAATCTCCTTGCACTTTGCAATATCCACACTAATGTACAAATTTGGGTTGGACAAAAGCACTGTAAAACCACTAGCGGAAAATGTCTCGTTCATTTCCCTAGCAGATCTTACATTGTAATTAGGATTTTTTGCTCGACTATGAGATTTTGCCCATGAAATCGTTCATTAAGTGTTTTTCATCCAATCACAATCTGTTCATTTGCTTCTGCAACAAGAAATTTTATGCCACTCATCATTGAAAATTTTCC
Organism: Pleurozium schreberi; assembly: GCA_006891605.1. Taxonomy (NCBI): domain Eukaryota; kingdom Viridiplantae; phylum Streptophyta; class Bryopsida; order Hypnales; family Hylocomiaceae; genus Pleurozium; species Pleurozium schreberi. Next base: position 36,401 of record VACF01000531.1, on the reverse strand, counting down.
AATAAGAAAACACCTCCTCATTGCTCATAATCAAGAATTTTGCAAAAAAAGCACCTCCTCGTCGGGCTTTCCCCCTATGGTCACCACATTTTTCCGCAAAATCCCCTCCTCCTCAAACATTGCCCAATAGCTGATTGAAGACGAGGGTTGCTATTATGTGAGCATAGGAGCATGAGCCTATGAGCCTAGAATAATATGTAATAGATGTATATACTATATATATATAATTTCAACGTATGTAAATCGTCTATGATTGTAGGGTATATATATTATAAATATCCATATTATAGGTGTTTATGATAAATACACCTTCTATAATACTCCGTATGTGGTATCTATATTGTAAGTACCTATATTATAGACTCAATGCTTACAAGCTTGCCTTATTGGACTCACATACTAGCACCGTTGATTGGAGACCATCAGAGGTCCAGTCCAAATGCAATCCCAATCAGTGGGGCTCCTATTGCATGATTGCCGAAGCCTCCCCTATACCCGTGCCCGCAGCTTCCCTGCTTTCCGTGTCCTTCTTCTTCTGCTCGTTGCTTTCCTTGTAGCCTCCCCCGCCATAGCCACGGACCTCACCGTCCCGCTTTCAGTCCCACTTTTGAGTCCCGTTCCCGCAACAGAGGGTTKCCACACCTTGTGATAGAGGACACACCGGAATCGCGGCACAGTTGGGAGTTTTCGGCGCCCAAAACGGGTGGWAGACGAAGCAAGTCGGGATACTAGGGTTTGGTTGGGGATTCAAYACGAGATCCGTGAATGAAACGTCGGTCGGTCGGTGATGAGCGTGCAAGCGCTGGATCTGTGTTGGGGTTGCAGCCCTTTTGAGAAATTTTCGGTGTTTGTWGAGGGGAGAACGTTTTGTGAGAGAAGGCTTGTGGTGTGAGGGAGGTTAGATTCGTGGTGATTTGCAGTGGGAGGCGGCGAAGGAAGTGTAAATATGGGGGCGATGGATGGTTTGCTGAGGGCGCTGGTGTTGGTGTTGGTGGCGATCTTGTTGCCTTCGGCGCTTGGGGAGATCAAGCACTTGGAGATTAGGGATGATGCGCGCGCCATTATTCCGTTTGAGACGTTCGGATTTTCTGTCGGTGGCGAGGTGGCGATTAATGTGTCAAATGTGGGGGTGAAAGAGGCAGGAGCRGATAGGAGCCGGATGGGATTCTTTCTGTCCACCATGGAGGATCTGTTGCCCGTGCTGAGCAATYTGGAGGCGCAGGGGAAGAACTGCCTCCTGGACAGCTCGATAATGCACACTCTGTTCACGCTGGCCGACACGGAGAAGTTCAACCTCTCGCATCAGGTGTCCGCTTCGAACGAATACAGCCTGTTCTTCGAGAGCTGCGTGAAGACGGAGATCTCCATGGACGTGACGACGTCGATGTACAACGTGGAGAATGGGTACAAGGATTTCTTGCCTGTGGGGCAGACGGAGCTTCCGCGGATGTACTTCTTGTTCTTTTTGGCGAATGTGGCGCTGCTGGGGATTTGGATCTACTTGTGTTGGAGCCAGCGTCTGTCGGTGCACCGCATCCACTTTTTGATGGGTCTGTTGGTGGTGTTGAAGGCTTTGAACATGATCTGCGAGGCGGAGGACAAGCAGTACGTGAAGCGTACCGGCACCGCGCACGGTTGGGATGTGGCGTTCTACATTTTCAATTTCCTCCGGGGTCTTCTTCTGTTCAGCGTGATCGTGCTGATCGGGACGGGCTGGTCTTTTCTGAAGCCTTTTCTGCAGGACAAGGAGAAGAAGGTGTTGATGGTGGTGATTCCGCTGCAGGTGTTCGCGAACACGGCGTTCGTCGTGTACGACGAGGCCGGTCCGTCGACAAAGGATTTTTTCACGTGGAAGCAGGTATTTCTTTTGTTGGACATCATCTGTTGCTGCGCGGTTCTCTTCCCGATCGTGTGGTCGATCAAGCACCTGCGTGAGGCGTCTCGCACAGACGGCAAGGCGGCCCGTAACCTGGTGAAGCTGACTCTGTTCCGTCAGTACTACATCGTGGTGGTGAGCTACATCTACTTCACGCGCATCGTGGTGTTCGCTTTGTACACTGTGACTGTGTACCGCTACCGTTGGACGAGCAAGTTCGCTGAGGAGGCTGCGAATTTGGCCTTCTACATCTACACGGGTTACAAGTTCCGTCCGGTGGTGCACAACCCTTACTTCGTTTTGGACGACGACGAGGAGGAGGCTGCGGCTTTGGAGGCTTTGAAGGACGACGAGTTCGACCTTTGAAGTGTTTGATTGTTGGGGTCATTGCATTTGACGTGGAAGCTGTGGTGTCTGGGTAGGTCAGCTTGGCTGTTGTGCTGTTTTCCTGTCGTGGGAAGATCATTCGYCAGGAGACGGCAAAGCTAGTCAAGACATGGCACGGCACGGCAAAGGCTTGACTTCTGTTGTACTTCGCGGAGCTAGTTATTTTTGGGCATGACGTGCGAGCATGACGAGGACGTGAGGCTTTGTGTTGGAAGCGCCTCCTCCATGAGAAAGCAGGTCCAACCTGGTTGTATTCCATTCGAGTAATTCGTGGGTTCTGTGCGTCGTAGTGTAGATAGGTTTAATTAGCRGGGTTCCTGTKCTTAGGTTTTGGGAATTGGTTGCTGGTTAGTGAGGTGCGTGTTGCACTTGCAACTTGCTTTTAGTGCTGTTGGAGTCTGGCGCTTTGCGCTTGGGTGCCTGTTTTTTGTTGGAGTCCGCTTTCCTTTGGTGGCGGTGGTGCCATCCTCTGGTTGTCCYCGGGTTCGTATTCCCATTTCTTGACGCTTCAACTGATCAGGCACCATCCTGGACCTTCTTCAGTACTGTTTGTTTTGCCTCGTGAGTTTGTGCATGGCGAGTCTTTTAGTCTGGAATGTGCGGGAGTGGTCTCCGTTAGTAGGTTTGCGTGCGTTTGCAATGTTGTTTTCGATTGGAATGCAGTGAAAGCCCTGATGGTGAGAGTGAGTGTTTCCTGACGTGGGGTCGATTGTTAGATGTCCGTGGAGCTTGTTTTCGTCATCGCCTTTAGCTTGTGGAGTCCTGCGTGGGCTTTAGTGTTGCGTCTGTAGTCCAACGGTTAGGATAATTGCCTTCCAAGCAATGGACCCGGGTTCGACTCCCGGCAGACGCATCCCTTTTGTGACGTTGGTTTTGCTGATTTCTTTTGCTCTCAGCCTGTGCACGCAGTAGCTGATTTCTTTTGTTGGTTTTGCTGACTTTAGAGCCAAGTAGTGACCTCTTTTGAATGAATAGTTACCAACCAGTGTTACATCTGGATGAGATCCTACCTCAGTCCCGCAGCATGCTGTCGTTCCTATCCTGCTCTACCGGAAGTGCCGACTGCATCAATTGGTATCCTCGTTCTCTTTGTTTGAGCACGTTAGTCCCTGTTTCTTCTTGTGTGTGCTATTTCTTGAGGCAGTGCGTACCATGTGGGCCACGTGCTCATCTCTTTCCGCAGTTCGTTTTTCTGTTTCCTGTGTGTCAAGCTGTGCAGAATAGCCGGATTCTGTGGTTTCGAGTTCTAGCAGTGGGACTTTTTTTTGTTTTTTTTCCATTGTGATCCCGGAATTGCTATTATGCCTTTTCTCACATGAGTGCTAAATTGTTCGCTTAATCTTAGTGTATTCAGGTTTTTTTTGGGTTTAGTGAACCCTAAGTGAGGAACAGGCATATCTTTCAAGAGAATTTGTCAGGAACTGACATTTTTATTAGTGCATTGTGCAAAATTGAAAACATATCATTTTTAACTTGAAGTGTACAAAAGTCTACTAGACTAATATGAAAATGTGTTTGAAAAGTTTCAGTCCACTTGACCACATGGATTGAAAAGATTATTTTGTCACTGACTGTTGAAATGATTTGCAAGTTGGACAAAGTGGTTGTGATTAAGACTGAAAAATACATTTTCAAGTATTTTTAAGATGTGTTCAATTTGTTGAATCTTCAACCTTCAAGAACAAAGATCTTACTTGCACAAAATGTTTGAGAATCGGGATCAAGTTTGGAAATAACATTATTAAAATCTCTTCTAACTATTTCAAGGAAGTTGATACATTTCCTAAATTAAAGGATAATCCAAAGATCATTTTGGGAAGGACAAAATACAACATTTTGTAGATATAAAAATAAGTTTTTTTTTTTTCATTCTTGCAAAATGAGATAATAGACTTTGAGCCCTCTTGGAGTAAAGTTTTTGTTCTTGACAAATTTGGATGTCTCCACCATTGATTTCTAAAGCTTGTTAGGTACAATCATGCAAAATTTCAAAAGCATATATGAAGTCTTGCTCACTTTAAATCACCTTTGAATGCAAGGAGGTTAAGTGAATTGGCAATTCACTAGGTGTTTTTTGATGATTTCTTATGGAATGAGGAAATTTAAATTTTTAGAGAAATTTTTAGAGAAAAATGATTGGTATAGGCAAGAAATATTTCAAGAACTTTGACCTCACAAATTGCAAGGTGATTGGGCTTGAAGATAAAAGAACTCTTTTTTTCTTTAAACTGTCCTGACGTAACTAACAAATTTTGGCTCCTCTTAGTATGTGATTTAAGACCTAAAACTTATTTATTTTTGGACAATTTTGTGCCATATTTTCTTAATTACATACATGTCAAATTTCAAAAGTCAAAAAAAGTTTTCGTGAAAGATGCTTCAAAGATGCTCAAATTACCCAAACTACCTATACTTTTTGGAGGAGCATAACATTTTTTATCTAGGCTTCCAATCAAAAGAACATTATATTCCTACTCAACACAACATACTCAAACCTTATATTAAAATTTCATGTACCAAATTTGACAAATTTGACTTTATAGGAACCTACTCGATATTTTGAGATTTTTTGCGTACGTTGAACAGACACTTTGTCCAATAGGAGTTATCAATAAAATGAGAGAACTCATTAGGCATGTTGARTTTTGAGATAAGCTATTTAGGTTGAGGTGGCCTAGTTTGCAAAATCCTTGCTGGCCTAATTCTTAAAGGACGGACTAGCGGCCGTGTGAATCATTCATTTTGGTACCGTGCGAGAAATCATTGATTTAAAAGAAAAATCCAAAAGCACTCTTTGGAAGTCAAACTATTTTAGAAGATCTCTCCATATAACACAATTATTCAAGGATGAATAGTTGCACTTTTGTCTTACATTCTATCATTCATCAACATAAAACAACCACGGTGTCCTTTAAGGATTAATATTGGCAGAATGAAAGTGACTAGAGGTCATTACAAAGCACAATTTGTACGCACGCCATCTACATTTGCATTTCAAAACGCACGGTGATGTACTATAAAGACCATCTTATTTCTAAAGATGTTTAAATTTTGTAGCCACCGTTACTATACACACCACAAGGCTATTGTGGATAATAAATAATGAACCCAAGTCAAAAGAAAATCCAAACCTTCTACAACCTAAACTCTCTTGTAACCATAAATCGCAAACCCCTAGTAGAATATGCCCYTCACAACCATCACCATATATATATTTAAGAGCAAGTTGGAAGAATTGAGCTTTTATCCACTAGAGATGACAACCAATGAAAAACTTAAAAGTGAAAAGATTCACAACAAGGTGTTGTTGACATTTGAAGTTGGTTTTGTTTGTCAAATAAACTRTTGGTCCCATTTTCATTCCCAGTTGAAGTCACCAACATGGACACCATATCAATTTTTGACTGAGCAAACACAACTTCAATAGTCTTCTCCTTCTTTGCCAAAAATCAACTCTTCCAAAAGGCTGAGGAAGGCTGCAAATAGAAAGTTGGAAGCAAGCAAGACCTACCTAAATGTTTATAGCTAATAATGACTTYTGAAGTTTGAATAGAATATGGGGTTTGTCTATTGTTCGTGGAAAATAGTGGTCTACAACCAACCTTCATATATCTTAATTAGATTAATTGCACAAGAAATCAAATGAGAAACATTTGATCTCAAGAGAATTTGGCTCTTATAATAAGCAAAGTGATCTATCGAGATCTTATAAATTGATCTCCCAATGAAATTACATTCTTGCATATTGGTTCAAATGCCTAAACTATGCCTAATACATAATAAATTTTGTGTGGCCTTACGTGGTACCCTATGGAATAATGTTCCAAAAAACTCGACACAACAAAGAAATAWATAGAGAAATATATGGATCCTTGGGCGAATTGCCCATGAGGTTGTACCACTCATTATTGGAAAAGTTCATATAGCAACAAATCTTGTTTGACACATTTTGGTCACGTAACACCAAAACATCTTTACATCCATGAAGATGCAAAAATTCATTTTAAGACTTTTTCACCACGTAGAAAAAGAAAAAAACTAGATTTGGGCTAGTGAGGAGTATATAGGACACTTGTTTGTTTTTTCATTTTTCTTGAAGTGCAAGAGTGGTGATATTAAATGTTATAGTGGTGCTAAAAATTTCAACATTTATCCACATATTGAATAGAAAATAGCACATTAGCACATATCACATATTCAAAATTAGATTTTCATCCACAATATGGCGATTTCATGCAATTATTTTTTAAACTTGGAGTTTTTTGACAATTTCATCTAAGATTTTGCTATTTATGTTCTAAGGGCTTGGTGCGGGGTCCATCATTTTGGTGCAAATTGACGACAAATCGTCCCCCCCAAAAAAAAATTGTGGGACACCTACCTAGATTGCCTTTCAAGCAATGGATTCCAATGATGCTTTTTAATAAATTTTTAATTAACTAACTTTAGATAATAAAAAAAGGGTCAGCCTCTTAAATGACCTGAAAGGGTGTTCTATAATCCTCAATCAACCTCAATACATACTCTAGAAATAAAGGATAACCTCCTCAGTCAAAATCTACCTAAAATTGAAATATAGGATACCAAATGGGGTCTAATAGAGCCTTGAAAAGTAAATCTAGCTCATGACACCATCACTCCACATGCGTTGACCCAAATGAACTCATAATTCTTCGTAAGTCCCAAGGTTTAAGACCACAACATACATCCATTCATTTTAGGCAAATCAACACTTTTCTTTTTCCATTTCATCATTCAAGAACCCAATCCTAATTCTAATTTAATTTATACAGCGCTTTGTCGCTTGCCTTAAATCATGAAAAATTAGATCTCTACCCATGTATTATATTTTAGCATCCAATCATACAAACTTGTGCCCTAAATTCTCTTTGACAATAATCCATACATGTCAATTGGGACCACTCAACCAATGTTGCAAGACCAAAATAGATTGTAATTAATATTATAGTAATTTCAGCATGGTATTCAAATAGACTACCTAGCAAAAAGAACATAAACAAAGGCCACCAATCATTGCAATTGTGGCAAAAAAAAGTTCTCTTACTAGAATAGCCGCCACTATTTCAATTTCTGTCCAAATGGTCTAAGATTGAGTTTGTTGGAAGTCTGACCTAGCCTGAAACACCAAAATTCAGCTTCAGACTCCTTATAAAGCTCCTGATATGCTTCCTAAAAGTCGCCACTTCCCATTATAATGGCAATAGACCCTCCTTGCACAAAATTGGTTTCTCCAACCTTGTCCTTGCTCCAAATTGGGTGAACCATAGCTTTTTAGACAATTAAAGTTGTGCCACACCACCCCTCCAAAATTTTGCTCCATCTGGTTTTCCATTCTCCCACAATTCCTAGTTAAATTTGGCAGTTCAATTCCACTCAAAATTCTCCTCATTCTCATAATCTTTCCGTTTGACCTAAAAACCTCTACTTTTCACCCATTCATTCTGTAAAAAGGTGAAAACCTACTTGACAAATTTTCCTACATGAATTTTTTCCCTAGTTCCTATCAATTCATGAATGAAACACTTATAATACACAAAATCGCTCCTCAAACACACATGTACACAAATTGGAAGAGAAATTGGAAGAGAGAGAGAAACAAATCCTAAATTTTTTTATAACCAAAATCCTTAATTGTTGTGGAATCCAAAATTGCTTCAATTGAATAAATTTCTCAAAATCATTTGGTAGTAGCAATAGAAAATTAAAATCTTGAAAGCTCATAGCTCACAAAAGTTCAAAATCATAAAAGTGCAAAGAAGTGTAAAGTCAAGAGAAGCAATGGATTTGCTACCTCTATAATATCACCTTGTGGATTGTCTTTAATATCACCTTAATTGCAACAACTACAATATTTCTATAATATCACCTTTTGCAAAAAGTGATATTACAAAAGCGATTGCAAATTGCTACTCTATTTTTGTAATATCACATTGTGTGAAAATACAGTTTCTATGTATGCATGAATGAAAATATTCTTACAAAATATTTAAAATAATTATTTTAAAGACTTATTGAAATCATTATCATGCATTCTATTCAAATATATCAAAATTTCACTAATATGTGATACAATGAATGCGTCGCATAGCAAGCGCAAGCCCCAAGTATTAATGGTAGCATTTGTGATATTACGGAGGGAGTTATGATTTTAGTAGTAAGACATGTATTTCTAGTAAAGTCTTACTTAAAAGACTTCTTATAAGTCATTACTTAAAATCTTATCTCTAAGACTATACTTAAAACACCCCTTTCTCTTGTAGTGGAAGTTTGAATAAAGATAGCTCTATGGATATTCAAAAAATCCACCTACATAGCTCCTCTATAATAGGAGCTTGAAAGTAGATCATTGAACACTATATACAATGCAACCTCAAGCATGTATCTAACTAGAGGATCTTGCACTAGATTAGTATAAGAATATGTGAAAAAAACTTTCAAAARCTTTAACCACAATGATATTACACTAAAAATAACACTATAAGTTACCTAATAAGTTACAAACAATTCACATATAAATAATATATAGTAGTGACATTATGATTATTGATAAAATGATAAAATCACCCAATGTCATCATAGAAAATCGTAACAATACTATTAATATAACATGTATGAATTAATATATGAGATAATGTTCATGTATGTTTTAATTATATGTTGTAATTTGAAATCAGATCTTATGAGCTTAGAGCAGCCCCATGGCTACACGGCCAACTGACACTGTAATTGTTCTAAACCATTGATTTTCTTCTGACATAGAAGATCAATGGCCAAGAATGTTCACAGTGTTGGTTGGCCATGTAGCTGTGGGTCTGCTCTTAGAGTGGTCCCATACCCAAATTGATGCAGCTGTGTTGATAAAAATGATGGGGATTGCAAAAACTTTGGTGATTTTATTGCATGAAATGAAACTACTATGAATTTTCAAAGGCAAAAAATGAGCCTGATCCATTGCCAATATCTAGACTCGTCCAATTTGGATCATTCAAAAAAATACTTTTCCACTCACTGCTTCCAACTTTCTTGCACACAAGGTTGGGACATGTGTCATGAATTTTTAGTCTTAACTTTGAAAAGAAGAGAAAAACACATTTTGGCCTTGGTTGGAAATACGTTAGTCTATAGGTTGGTTATTGAACCCTGATCAAGAATGGGTGGTTCTACCTTAGTCCAAATATACTTTTGAAATTGTAAAATTTCACCGAAAAATATCTTGTTCATTTTGTGGGAGGATTATTTTCTATTATCTCCTCCTATCATGTGAAATCCACATAATTGGTGCTAACTAATTTTTGATTCATCAATCACATATTTCATTCATTTCTAGACAAGCGATTATGTTGGGCAATCTCTTTGTTGCTGGAAATTGTAGTCTACATTTTTGCTTCTCCACAAAACACCCAAGACTATAGTGTAGGGGTTCAAAATCTAAGGGAATGGTCAAATAGTCTAATGTCTTGTGACTAGAGTCAATTGCTTTTAAGATTAGAATGGGATTTACTACAATATTCCACAATCAACAGAACAATAAGGAATTATATATTCACTCTTATACCCACAATTTGGTGGCCAGTCCATTAAATAATGCTATAGACGCGTGAATGCAGTCCCTGTCCTACCTAGGATTCTAAGGGAGTTTCTTCAACAATTTGTCAAGTTTGACCACAATTTGTCATGCGCATGATCTAATACTAGACAAATGCAATATATAATATATTTATATATTCCTTAATTATTGGTGATTTTTGTTACCAAGATAATTGGTCTAGTCACTATTTAACTAGACTGATTACTAGTTTAGATGAGTGGAAACCAATCCTAGTCCTACAACAATTTGTCCCTATCTAATGCAGGGCATGATTGCAATGCATTCACCAAGCTTAGTGCACTCTACACATTCACAACAATTTGTCATAATACACCATCCATGCAAATTTACGAATTCATCCAAAGGCACATAATCTCACTACACTTCAAGAGAAAGGGGTGTTTTAAGTATAGTCCTAGTAATATAGTCTTTTAAGTAATGACCTTTAAGTAAGGATTTAAGTATAATTTTACTGGAAAAACAGTCTTTTTAGTAAAATTTTACTAAAAAACTTACTTGAAGGTCATTATTTAAAAGACTATACTACTAGGACTATACTTAAAACACCCCTTTCTCTTGTAGTGCTACCAATTGGATCTATAATTTGTTGAATTATATATATATATATATATATATTTAATATTTTTTTTATGACATATATATATTTTTTTTAAATTGAAAAAAAATTGAAAAAAATTTGTAATGTCACAAGGCCTTGCGGTTGATTCATTCTAATAGCCTTTTGGAGGGCTCATACTTCTCCTAATGTATGGTTTAGAAATCAAAAGACAATTTGTTAAATTTCCCAAGTGGGAAATACATTATTCAACAAATTGTCAAGGAGGAAGACTACGTAATACATCACTCCCTGCCAATTCATTCAATTTCACATGCACTCTACATATGACTTCTATTCACATCAATGCACAAGCACATGAATCTTAACATGAAAACATTCAAACTTATTAAATTCATTATTGACAACTTGTTATCTCCCGAAGGTCCTTCTCTGCCTTTAACAAGTCCACAACTACTTCCACAATTGATCACAACAATTAGTCTTAAAAGACATACATGTAGTAATTCTTAAATCACACAATCTACAAATTGTTCTCAGTTTTGACTAATATCAATTTAATTTAGAATATAACTAGTTCATATTAATAACAACAAGTTGTCTATGACAAACAATAAATAAACCAATCACTGGTTTCTTACTTCTAAATGGCAGCTTGTACAAATGGCTTATAATCAATAAGACAATTTGTTTTATGTGCATGCTTAAAATACACAAATTCAACTACACAATACCAATCACTGGAATTTACAATCTCTAAAACTACCACTGCAGGTTTTCTAATTTTCCATGAACAATTAGTCGATTTCACCCAACTACGCAATCCTTGCTTAATTGATTCAATTCAAACATAGATGCCAAGCCCAATCACTGGATTCAAGACTATCTACTTTAATAAATTGTCTATTTAGTAGGAGATCCAATTACTGGATTCTAAAAAAAACATGCAAAAATGCACACTTTTTCTTTCTTTCTCCATTTCCTATTTTTACTAAATCAAAATAAAATAGTGTCTTTTTTTACTTTTTTTAACCTTTTATTTTCTTCATATTTGTTCTAATTCTCATATTTTTCAAAACCGTATTTAAATGAAGTTTGACTTCATTTATTATATAAATTTTCTCAATTGTTTGTTCATCTGTTTGATGTTTGTCTATCTATGTGCCGCATTCACCAGCTCCTCCTCATTGCTGCTCAAAGCTTAATAAGTAAAAGAAACTCACTTGGTGATCTTGGTGAGAAAACCCTCGTTCCTTCAACTTCACAATGTTTCTTGCATTCATGCCTATTTCTACTTTTAAGAGTGTTGCCTCWACTCAATAGCATTCTCTTTTCTCTTCTTCTTTCCAATTAAGTACTCTTGTAGCTTCGTGAATTTAATTGACAATGTCAATTTTGGCCAATTTAGAGATGAAGCTTTTGTTAATTACTCCATCAGACCCACTAAAAACTTCCCAAATTCTTCTTGCAAAGATTGTAAATCAACATGATTGGGAAGTTTTTAGCGGAACTGAGGAAGCAGTTTGGTTGCTTCAACTGAAATGCACGTTTTCATGATCAAGAAAGAGCTTTTCTTGAATTGATTGATTATATAATTACATTTGARTTGAGTCCTCCTTTAATTGATTGTCCTTTGGAGTTTGTCAACAGCTAGTGGAAATACAAGTCAATGCCAATGCAATTTCTTTTCAATGGTTGAAATGCTCTATTTCAAATTGCTTTGTTATTGCTTCAAGAAATTTTGCGAGTGCGTGCCCACATGAATGGACGACGAAAGAGAACTTTGAAAACCAATTGTTGTATAGAATAAGGAAACCCAAAAGATGAACCTTGGGGTTTGAGTGAAKGGTCCAAAAGCGAGAATTTTGAAGCTCATTTTAGGATTTGAGTCATATTGTACCACAAGCGCCTTGATTCTTCTTGACTTTGGAAAGGATGCCCTTCCAAGGGCACGAAGAGAGAGCAATACCAAGCTCAACGGTTATACAATGTAGTTCAAGGTTACCTTTTCTCAAACTAGAGAYTATATTTCAYAGGGCTTTTGTGATTCTTGTAAGAGAGTCTTTTGCAAATTGCTTTCTCACCTAGTTTTGGTTGTGTAAAGGACAAAATTTTTRATCAAGTTCGGAGAGATGGTGACAAGGGAAGATCATGTTGATGGTTCACAACCAAATTACCTTCAAGTAGCAAAGCCATTGCGAGAGAAGCTAAATGGATTTCTAGGGAAGTTACGACGCTTATTGTATATGGAGGCTTCACATAAGGTTGATTCATATGACSTCATGAATCTTGTCCTTTGGGAAAGCCTTCCGAGGGAGTTGTTGGTGCTTGTGTTGGCACGTTTGCCAKTGCCCRAAATCACCCGCCTAYGTTGCCAGYTATCCAAGGAATTGACCATCAACATGGAATTCAACCAAGCATGTGACGAAGTAAACCCCAACATGGTGGCACTTGTTTCATATCCACTTGCAGACAATGAGTTCACRATAAAAATCTTTGATTTTAGCAAATTAGTATGTTTGTATGTGTATCGCTTCCACTTGGCACATTGGAGGAATGCACCTAGTGGGGTCCAAATTGGTTGGAAGCCAATGGCTAGTGATGGTGGATTGATATGCTTTGTCTCTACCAACAAATACACAAAGGCCAATCCCTTGTGTATTGTGGTAATCAATCCTTTGACACGAGCTCAACATGAACTCCCTCCTCTCCAATATGTATATACTACCCCGCCCATACTAGTGGTCATGAAAGTGGATTCCAAGACCAAAGGATACAAGGTGGTGGTTGTAGGCAAATTGAAAGATGGTCGGCACCCAATAGAAACTTATCATTCTGTTTCAGAGCAATGGAGCACCTCAACGCCATCTTGGGATCGTGGGTGTGAATACAAGAGTTGTCATTGCAATCTTTTCCACTTCAAAAGTTTTCAATTATGTGCAATTGACTTTGAACAAAAGCAATTGGAGTTTTTGAATTCTAATATACTCTTTAAGTCCGAAGGAGCATCTATGGTGCAATACGCCTTTGCAGGTGACCGAATGTTTGCATTGTACAAAAAGTTGAATCAACACAACGATGGGTCAGGATTTTATTTCATCACAGAGTATCAATCTCAAAACAACGCTAAGGTGTGGGTGCCGGTGAAAACACACAACCAATGCTTTCCTAAAGGCGAGTATAAGCTATTTGATCTTCATGCATGTGAAGATGTTGTGGTGATACAAAACCATTTCAACAACACAAATGGGATTTGTCGCATCATGAATTTTTCAACCAACAAGTGGCATAACCTTTTGGACAATTCACCTGAGGATCGATATGTTTCTCTAATGTGCAGAGTTTCTTGGAATGTCATTCCATAGGGAACCATGTAAGGCTACGCAAATTAAAGGTTACTATTTACTAGGCATCAGTTTTAGGCATTTGAACCAATAAGTATGCAGGGATGAGGGGTGATTGCAAGAAACACTTGTTGATTTTGTTGCATTTTCAATAGTAGTCATCATTTTTTTTGGGAGCATTTTAAAATTAAAAAACTAATTTTTTTAAAATTTAAAAAATATGACTAATGTATAAAGGTAACCACTAAAGGAAATGCATAGAAAAATTTTCTAAGTAGGAGAACTAGAAAAGTGCCAAATCTCATGAAAATAGGTACTATGGTGTTTAAATTAGTTAAAAATAAGAAAAATAAGAAAATAAACAAAATAAAAATTTTTCATTTGTAACAACTCTATGGTCATACATTAAAAGAACCACCAAAATAATATTTCAAATGTTTCAAAATGCAAGCGAAAAGAAGCTCACTTTGTAGACTTCTACACCACATAAAATTAATTATTTTTGAGATTCCTTTGGTCATTAGCTATAAATCTACTAGAAGACCATCTCCACCACATTTGAACTCAAAATTCTTTTGTGGAGGTACTCAATAGTACTAAAACCCTCTAAATTGGTTGTGATATTGAATCGGGCTTTATTTTTGGATAGTGAATTATTTTTGAAAACTACAAGAAAATCAGGCTAGGTTTGCAATAGTCATGAGTACCTTCCCTAGAAATCTTGAGTCATTTGGAGCCAAAACACAAAAGTTATGGCCAAAAATCAAATCAATATGCAACGTGTGATGCAAAATAGGACAAGTGTTTCCTGCAATCACCCTGTGCTTTCATTGGGAGATTAGTTTAGAAGGCCTAGGGAGATCACTTTGCTTACTATAAAAGCCAAATTTTCTTGAGATCAAATAAATTCTAACTTGATTTCTTGTACAATCATCTATGTAAGAGGCAAAGAGATTTACGGTAGACCTCTATTTTCCACGGACAATAGACAAACCCTATTTTCTGAGTGTTTAAAGGTCATAAATTGGCTACAAAAGTTTATGCAATTCTTGTTGCTCCTCTACCAACTTTCTATTTGAAGCCTTCATGCGCATGCTCGAAGAAATGATTATTTTTCGCAAAGGAGAAGATTGAAGCTGCATTAATGAAAATAGCACCGTGTTGTGAATGTTTTGACTTTTGAGTTTCTAATTTGGTTGCCATCTCTAGTGGATAAAAGCTCAATTCTCCCAACTCTTCCGTATATTTGGTTGCATAATATTTTGGGGTTTTGCGATTTGCATTTAAACTTACAGTAGAACCTCTCTTACATGGTCCTCATTAAGCCAATAAAACTTTGTAAAACATTAGGCCCACGCGGTCCAAACTTTGGGATTAAAAAAATAATATTGTACAATAGCAATTAATGAGAGCMTGACTTYCAAATTTAAAAAAGTARTATTGTACAATATYAGTGATGYAGTGGTGGACCTACACCCTCTTAAAAAATATAAGAAAGGGTATCAATCTATTATTTATGCTTTGACTCTTGTTTGACTCTTGGCTGAGCAGACCCTCTCTTCCACACTCGACCTCTCTCTTCCGCACTCGACCTCTCTAAGGTAATTGTGTCATTTGTGTTAAGCAGCCCCAGCCCAGCCCAACCGAGTAAGAGAGGTTCTACTGTACAGGTAACTCCTGTTGAAGGTTTGGATTTTCTTTTGATTTTGGTTCATTATTTAATATTCACAAAAGTCTTGTGGTGTACAACAGTGGCTGCAAAAATCAACCATCTCTAAAAAATTAGATGGTCTTCATAGTACATCAACTTGCAATCTGAAATGCAAATGTTGGCATGCCTACAAATTGTCCTCTAGTTTTGCAAACTAGACCACCTCGACCTAAATAGCTTACCTCAAAACTCAATATGCCTAATGAGTCCTCTCATCTGCTGAGATGGAGTGTCCGTTCAACATATGCAAGAAATCTCAAAATCTCAAAATCTCAAAATCTCAAAACCTCACAATCTCAAAATCTCAAAATCTCACAATCTCAAAATCTCAAAATCTCACAATCTCAAAATCTCAGGTCCGTTCCTACGAAAAAGAAATTGTCAAATTCGGTCAGATGAAATTTGGACACAAGGTATGAGTGTGTCCTCATAAGTACATTAATACGATTAAGCGAACAATTTAGCACTCATGTGAGAAAAGACATAATAGCAATTCCGGGATCACAATGGAAAAAAAACAAAAAAAAGTCACACTGCTAGAACTCGAAACCACGAAATCCGGCTATTCGGCACAGCTTGACACACAGGAAACCAAAAAACGAACTGCGGAACGAGATGAGCACGAGGCCCACATGGTACGCATTGCCTGAGACACAGCAAGAAATAGCACACACAAATTCATTTAATAGAGTTGTAGAGTAGAGTATACACTAGATTTTGGAGAAAAAATCACATTAGAAATTCATTTAATAGAGTTGTAGAGTAGAGTTTTGAGAAGCCATAAATTGATTGGGGTTATGTGTGTTAGGCTCTTTAACCTCATATTTTTTCTGTAACTAACCTTTTAGATTTGACATGTGAAAAGAGGATTGAAAGACTTCAAATTACTTTTGTAGTTTTAACACCTTCATGATCAAACATTAGAATCTTTCAATCCATAAGTGATATTGTTTTGTTTTTTTCCAAGGTGATCTCTAACATGTCTAGTTTAAATTTGTACATTTAGAATTCAAAAAAATTGATTTAACTTATCAAAATGTTTTTTTTGTTAAATTTAGAGCAAACTCCTAGAAGCTCAAAAAAGGCCTTGGGCATTTAGAGGTTAAACAAAAAGCTGGTGGCCATGGAAATCATCAATTTTGATACCCTGGGAATCATTGGTTTAAAAAAAATCCAAAAGGATGGATTGCAAGTCAAACTATTGTAGAAGATGTTATCTTTCTACCCCTAATTCCAAGGATGAATAGTTGCACTTCTGTCCTAAGTATATAGAAGATGTTCTCTCATTGATCAACGAGAAAATGGCCTTGGGGTCATTTATGGGTTAGAAGTTTTCCATTCTTAACCCTTCAAGGATTCAACCTCCATGATCAAGATAGTCACCGAAATTCTCTGATTATTCAAAAATTGTTTTAATTTTTATTCCAAATCCAATTATAGGATTTTGCATAAAGTAGACCAGTTCGTTCAAAGTGAAAAATAAGTTTTTTCTAGCAAAGGCGGGCCTTGCCATGTTAGGTTTCCAAACCTTTAATTGTCTTAACTTATATTTCTTGAACTAGATAGGTTTGTGTTAAAAAATCTCTATGATAGAATATTGAGTTGAAAATCTAAGAAAAAAAAGCTACAAAAAATACTTTGTCTTCATTGTATAAAAAATTGTGAAGTAGAAGCACAATGGAGATGGAATGAAAATCTATATTGTTTTGTAGTACTAACATGGAATTGGAACATGTCAATCATAGTGGTGAAATTATTGAAGCAATCATTATTAATCTTATACAATTGTATATGGAAAAAATTGCAAAACTAGAATTTAGAGATGCTCAAAAACCAATTCCATACATTACTTTCTTGAAAATTTTATAGATAGGCAAGAATACATTTTATGAAAGTTACTTTTTATTTTAAATTGTTAGTATTTTTTGTCCAAGCGTGGCTATTTTAAATTGTGTRGCATAATTATTCCTCCTAGGCACCAATCAAAGTTAAAATTACATATCCCCAAAGATAGAGCATTCCTTCATCTTCATAAAAAGATTTTTAAAAAATAGAGTAAGAATCAACATCCACTAGTAGAAAAACATGTCCTAAATGACTATCCTCAATGACTGAAAAGTGTCCACAATGACTCATTTGTAGTCATTGTGGACAATTTTTAGTCATTTAGGACAGTCATTTATAGCCTGTTTTCTACTAGTGATCATATAAAATTGCCTCATATTCTAAAAAAATCAATTTTGGGACAACAACCCTTCAAGGGTTAACATATTAAGGACATCGAGGACTAAAGTATTTGATGTTTGAACTCTTGGAAAAATATAGAAAAGAAGAATGCACTTATCATCTAAAATCTTGATAATTCTTGTTTGATTGTCTTGGATTGCCTCTTTTTGAAATTATTCCAAAATGAATGTTGAAAACCCAGTGTTCAATTAATGACTTACAAAGTTGATGTAAAAACAAAAAATCTATCTAATTGAACAAAGAATCTACCTAA
The DNA here is from genome assembly GCA_006891605.1 of Pleurozium schreberi. NCBI lineage: Eukaryota > Viridiplantae > Streptophyta > Bryopsida > Hypnales > Hylocomiaceae > Pleurozium > Pleurozium schreberi. The sequence goes on along the minus strand of VACF01000531.1, from coordinate 18,397 downwards.
TCATCCATGGATTGAATTTGATAATTTGATAATTTTTTATGATAGGATCCTATCCTTTTAGAATTGACTCTACATAGATAGAGCCTATAACCAAGGTAGTCAACCAAAAATGATTTAGTTATTGGAAAAATAGGTGCATTTTTTGTTTCTACAACCCCTCAAAAGTCATTTGATAGAATAAAACACTATGTCATTGTAAGATTACCCATGGATAGATAAAGTAACTCATTACATTGAAAGATTGAGATTGAAAGGGGAATAATAGGTTGCTTTTGACCTCTTGATATGAGTTAGATCATCTGGTTTTGTTCCTCCAATGGTTAAAAATATTTTGTCTTTGATAAATGTATCCATAATTATATGCACACAAAGGAACACCTTCACCTTGAAATTGGAGGGAGATTAAACAATTTTTTTTTATTATATTTAGATCTTAGTAGGGTTATTTTATCTCTCTCTAGGTTAAAATATTCCCCTATATGTGATTGCATCATATATCCTAAATATGCTAATGATCATTTACAAATCAAATTTGAAATATTTTTTATTATGTAGGTAATATTTTATTTTTATTTTTGGGGATTATAAAAACTCCTATAGACAAGGTATAGATTGCAAATAGAAATTGATAATCAAATAAAAAATTGCCACTTTTATTCAACAAGATGCACATTGTTTAGAACTCGTTTCTCATATTGAAGCCATCTCCTGACTAAAAACTGAATTTGATAGTAAAATTCATGGATAAGAAAGATATATTGTATCTCAATTGTTAAGGTCATATTCAACAATAAATTGCCAGAATACTTTACTTTTCTTGGTTGAATGGCTTTAGTAAGTTGAAAATCACATTTACAATTTAGGCTTTTGGCACTTGAGGCTATTTATTTTTTTTGTTTTTGTCTACCATAACTCTCTTGGTTTTGATTGCCATGACTTTTCTTATTATCTATCAATGATGTGTCTTTATTTATTTGATGTTGTTTTTATTATTACATCTTTTCTTGGTTGTTTTGTCTTTTCAACGTGACAAAGATCATTACTTAAATGTTTTAGAGTTCAACACTTGAAAATGTTATTCTTAGCAATTTTTTAGGAATTTCTTATAGAATGCTGAAATATTCCCAAAACTAGGCAATATGGAAGAAAATTTTCTAGTACGTTTGGAACATTTCATGTACAACTTTTCATAACTTCAAACATTTCAAAAAGTACTCATGTTTCCATCTGACCCTCTCGTAGGGTACTGAATGCCAATCAACTTGAAAAGCTAATGCTCAATCTGACCTATTATCTATTGCAACATATAGATAATGTAAAACTGTCCAATAAGCTAAGAGGCTCGAACTCTGACTAGGCATTTTGAACCAAACATCAAACAGAGATACATTTTGCTTTCTTCAATGTACAAAAATGTACAAATTGTGTACATTCTAGGAGGTGGTCACTTTTAGAGCCCTATGGCATTTCAACTTCAAAATTTCATAACTAATTCCACAAAGCTCCAAAAAAATATGAAACAACTTGAGCCACATGTCATTTCCTCTTGTCTTTTAACAAAAATTTACTAAAAAATATTTCAATAGGTTTTACCTCCCCAAAATTTAATGTCAGTGCATAGATGGTCGCTTTATGGACCTCCAACCTTACCATTTTGATTCGCAATCTAAATATCTTGGGGCCAATTCCAAGAGGGCACATATTTTTCAGAGGTGTGCTTGTGTTTTCTGATCAAAACTGTAATTTCTATGAATTTTTGAAGTAATCAACCTAAAATTATAAAACKACCTTAAGACTAGAGGTATAAACGTCCTATCAACAACCCAAAACCACCCTTCTATGTATCTAATAGCACTTAACAATCCTCCAATCAAGGGCTGACACGCTATCCCATGTTGACATTAAAGCCAAAATCTTGTTTGATTTTGTCAAAATCTTAAATGGTTTATGGACAAGTTTGGATGGGGTAGTCAATGCAATTGGGGCCAAATGGTAGGCCACAGAATTGGGAAGGTGACAGTAAAGGGCAGTTCTACCTTATTAGGTAAGTTACAAGCTAATCTCTGAGATCACAGCTCCATGGTGACAAGCAGTTTTTGGCCAAAATAAACATGACCTAGCTCCTAAGGTTGACTTCCGGGGAAACATGTACAGTGGAGGATAATGTACAATACAAGATTCTACAAAAGTATCACTCTCTCCTTTGCTCCACCAACGACTAACGAAATCAAGCCTACAAGTGAAATGTTAGACAGGAGAACATGTTTTGAAATTTTGAAGACAAGCTTTTGCAGGATTCAAAAATTCTCTCAAACTTTTACTAAGATTGAAGAAGTCTCTCCGAAAGACGCTGGCAATGCGGCAGCGACGAGGTGGAGAAGAGCAGGAGAATGGAAGTGAAGAAGCTCTGCTGCAAGAGCGCTGGTGCAGCAGGACTTGGGCAATACACAAAGCCGGGGAGAGGGAAAAGAGTTGGATAAGGAGCAGGGGGCCGGGGTGAACTGGCCCCTCGCTAGGCCACTACAAGTCATTCAAGGGGTGCAAGTAAAATAAAAAGCCCCTTATTTGGGGCTTGATCAATTTATCATGTACACCCCTCCTAGCTAATTAGGGGTCTCTATGTAAATTAAAAAATTTGTAAATTTTACCATACTTGGAAAATAAAAATTCAGGGTTTTTCTGAGTGGCCAAGCAAGGGGCCCATTCACCCCGACAGCTCTTTTGTTCCAAATTTGTGATCTTTGATTGTCATTCATCCACTTTCCAACTCTAGTTTGTTTGAGCTGTCCAAAGGGCAAGAGACTACAACATCGACTCTAGTTTCAAAATATGAGTTTTGGAATGAAGATGTGGGGTTCAATTAGTCAATGAATTAACCTACAATAGAGCCTTACACCATCACCTACTTGCTTTAGACAACAAATACATGCATTACATGCTACTCAATTGCATTGTGACAGACTGACAGTAATATAATCCACATCCAAGTACAACAACTCAATTTAGTCACTTTAATAGATTTCAAAGTGAAAATCCTTCAATTCCATCTGCAAAACCTTGACTTTACTCAAAAATTGAAATTGCATCCTCAAGCACACTTTTCTACAATTGAAATTAGCTTATTAAAGGGGCGATAAAAATTTACAACAAAATTTTTATAGAGCTCAATGGAATTTTGTTAGAAAGGATTTCCTTAAAAAGGAATATCTTGAACATGACATACACTTGGCCTACACTTGACGTAAGTTTTATGATCATATCTTTTAAACTCATTGAATTGATAAGAGTAAAATTCACTATTTATCTTTGAATAGGATCCATAAAATGATTATGCAAATCCAATCTTTTGCCAAGTAACTTAAAAATATATTTTTGTGACAAAGATATTGAAGTATTGTTAATGAGTTGTTGAAGGTTTTTGCTTATATTTGCAAAATGGGGGTGAATTTTGATGAAGAGTATTTTGGAAACTATATAAGTAGCAATTAGGGTTTGGAGAATATACTAAAAAAAAATTGTTTTAGTAAAATTTTATTTAACTTCAAAGTTTGTCTTGATCTACCTTAATGGGTTGAATAAATTATTTATTTGATAGCAAATTTGCCTAGCCAAAGATAAATAATTATTTAAAGTGGAGAAATCCATTTCACCTTCAATTAAGGATTTCTTTAAAATCACCATTTCCCAAAAACAATTTAAATATATTCATCAATAGTGTGTTGTATTTTATGCAACTCTAAAATCAATGAATACAAATTCCATTCAAATCCATATATAGTTAGAGGCTCCTTCTCATTAAATGAATGTCTTCTTTGCTCTAAACTTAATTGTCAAAATAGATTTTCTTGTTGTAATGATGCTTATTTGTATAATAGAGTAAAATACTACCTTGGTTTGAAAAAGATGCTTGTGTGGGCTATAATTAGTCTTCTTTGAATTATTGCCTTTTATTCAACCCACTTAGTTAGATCACCTAAAAACATTCATTATTTCCTAAATTCTTGAACTCTATTTCAAATCTTGTATTCATTAATTTCCAATTTTTTTCAATTGCTATTACAGGAATTATTTATCAACAAACCTTAGTAGGCTACCATAGTTGCTACCAAAATATGGTGCCTTGGGCATTTATGAGTCAAGGGGAGTTTAGTGGCATACATACTGTAGGTTCCCTATACTTTCAACTTTCAAAATTTATAGAATATTGTGTGAGTATAAAAAAAAAAAAAAAATTGACTTGGAATGATTCACCTTAATCCTTGAACGACGGACCAATGGCCGTGGAAATCATGCATTTTTGATACCGTGTGACATCATCTACTTTGAAAAGCCAAATCCAGTCATTGGAAGTCAAAGTACTAGAAAAGATCTTCCCTTTCCACTCCTAATATTGAGGATGACAAGTTGCCATTCTGTCCTACAAGGTTTGATTCCCTATCATTCATCAAACGCAAAACATCCGCCACAGTGGTCAAGGGTTATGGAGGCTTATTGCTTACAAAAGTCATGAGAGGACAAAGAATGTGGCAATTTTAGATGCATCTACCTTATTGTTAATTGTGTTGTCACACTAATAAGTCTACTCTATAGGTCACTTGTTTTTTTATCTATTTTTTACTACGCCAACCATCTTGCACCCACCTATTGGAATAGTAATAAATGAACACTACTAACTCTCCAATGATTGTGTTTATCATTGGAGAGTTCAAGTTAAGGTAGTCTATTCTAAAAAGTAACCATGTTCTAAATGCAACCCCTATCTAGGAATGAGTGAAAGGTTCCTTGAAATATAAATTATTGTCAACGATGAGTTAGTTAGGTTTAAATGGTAGCTTTAAGAGCAAACTACCTTATGTTGGAACCAACACTCAGGGGAACTTCACACTTGGGACCAAATAAAGAAAATCGAAGTTCAGAGCACTCTCATTGCTGAAGAGCTTACAAAATGGTCCCAGTATTACCGATGAGAAAGCTAAAAAAATTTGGGTTCCTTAGCAACCAAGTGTAATACGGTCCTAACCAGTGTAAACACAAGAGTGTACTCACGTAATGCGTGTTAACACAGATGATACAGGCTGAACAATTTACATAATAAATAGTGAGAATAAAACCCATAAMCATGGTCTYGTAACAATYGATAGAGYCTAGAGCAAGAGAGAAACAACAGAGCCCTCCACTTCTGTCCAGGCTATGGGCGACGACAATAATTGTGCACCTTTGAGSGTCGACAAATCTGTCAGCTTGCACAATGCCTGGGAAAAAGAAACCACAACAGAAAAAACAAGTGCCCACAACAAAGCATGTGTCAGCACAAACTACTGCTTCCTCCAAGAACTCTATGTCAACATTATATTGGACAATATAAACCTACAGGGAGACCACAGTGTGGCAGTAACCCAATTTTAAAGGAATATGAAATTGAATCGTCAACAAAGAAACCCTGCACTTATGTGTACAAAACTCGAAAACATCACTAACAAAGAGGATACTACTTGCATCATTTGAACGATTCTAACCAATTTGCAGGAGTGTAGATTCATTGGGAGATTCCTATAGAGCTCACTGAAGAGACAGCTTTAGCTCTAAAAGAGTCATATCTATTGAAATCAAATATTTATCACTATGCATGAATTTCTTATGCAAGGTAGGAAGTTGTAGACCACTATTGGAGACAACCCCATTTCCATTCAAAGATCAGTGGCCACAGACAATTAGCCAAAAATGTTGAACCGCAAAATCTTAATTCAAGGCCAGCCCAGTGTATGAATAAATAGATGAGTATTTAGAGGGGGTTAGTATGGTAAGAGACAGGATCAGGTCTCCAACGGGTTTAGTATTCTCTACCTTATGTCTAAACTCTCCACATGTTGATGCAACTGGRATAGCTCCTCAATCTTGAAACTCATTGTCTAGGAGGAGGGGCAGGAGGAGCGGGGGGAGGCGGTTGGCTGTAGAAGGGCTGCATGTCGGAAGCTTGAAAGGGCTGGTAAGCCCCATGAGTAGGTGGAGGCCGCAGTGTGAATTGGTACGCATAAGGTAAGGGAGCTGCAGAGATGGTCATGTATGGCGGCATGGGTGGTGGAAGTGAATACACTCCACCTTGAATATCTGTTAGCATCTCAATTAGTAAGAGACTTAATAAATATAACATAAAAGAAAGTTCCTTATTCTATAACAGGTAGAGAAGTTTTAATCAWGGAATGTAATATTTAGTAACTTTTTTGATGAACTTACGGTACGGTTTCAGATATAACACATTTTTTGATAAATTTTGATGATTTTACATATACTCCGTATACAGATGTGAAGAAAGAATCTATTAACATTTAAACACTTAGCACATTTTGATTGTTCCCAAAGAGGGAGTAAAAAATTTTATGACACTTATGAGAGTTTCCACGATTAAAGAGTTAACAAAAACGGTAACCACACCTAGTTGCTACACCTACCCGAATGCGACACTCCAAAATCTTGCACAGTAACTACATGTTGAATTTGGGAATGCACACTACCTCAACATCAGAACTCATGTCAATTGAACACCATCCACCAACAAAACTTCRAACCTTTATGAATTTTACATATGGTGCTCAACTTATGCATACTCTGGTGCGTTGGAATCCTCTTTGATTTGGTAACAATCTGATCATTCCAATAATGTAAACTATGCTCAGCATTTTAAACTATCGTAATTAGTTGTGGTACCTCATCCAGGGCCGACAGTAGGGTATAGGATCAGGAGTACCTGGTACCACTTCAGCCTGTCTGCTTTCCACCCTCGGCCGCTTCTCCTGAGAGCGCCCTCCATTAGGAGAGTGCACTCCCCCTTCGGCAGCTAGTGAAGACAAGACGGAAGTGAGGACAGCAGCTGAGGACGAGTTGGCTGTGAGCTTGGCTGCAACCTCTGCAGCTACCGACGTTGCCTGTGGGCCACTCGCTGTGGGAGAGGTCACACCCAATTTTTGCCTTGGTGAAGATGCTACCATTCGACCGTTATTGTCCTTGTGATGCTCTGCTGCCTTCTTGTATAAAGGTTTGTTTCTGGATTTAGGGCTCGTCAAACGATGGTGTACCCTTCCATCCTGTTCTAGCTGTGCTTTAGCTATCTGCAAATGCCATGCCTTCCTTAAGCCGACTCTGTCTTCCATGCACAAACAAGTTGCAGCCATAATTTAAGGAAAGCAAGATGCTTACAGATCTAGGTCAAAGCCGAATGGATACTACATCCATGTGAATAATGTGGTACACTAAACAAACATCACCAACTGAGTGCATGGACGCGAATCCAATTCGACAACTGAAGACAAGAATAATATGAACCACCGAATAATGAACAAGTTCTTTTCCACCTAGTAAGATGTTTGAAGACTGGAACCATCCATCACCTCTTTCAACATTCGATTGGAGGGTGTGATGATTAATCGTGAAATATCTCAATTGTGTGATATTGCAATGTTAATCGTGACAAAAGGAGCAACCTGGAGCAACGTCGAAGGTCGAAGAGGAAATCATCACCCGAGAGTACGCAATTGGGCACCAAATTGGGCAATTGAGAGGTCGTTGGAAAGCGTTCGAGGAGGTTTTGGGTGAGAAGAAGACAAGCAGGCGTGGCAGGCACAGGCGAGATCGGGCAACAGTGGTATGCATAAGACGTGGAGTCCGTGTCGGCAAATGGAGGACGGGATCTTTAGGTTGCGTCCACCCTATTTTTGTCACCATTTCACTCTACACTAATAGTGAAATTAGCTTGCCTTTACTCCAAGAAAGTTACTCTACAAGCCATCAAAGTCAATAAATATTTCTGAAAATTCTTCTATTTGTATGCATGGAGGTTCATGAGTTCCAATTACACCAATACTAATTCAAAAAATACTTTATTCTTGTACAATAATAATAAATATTTATATAGTGTAGAATGTTGGGATATTAGTGAAGGGCAGCCTAATTTTACTATATGGTGTAAGCCTATTCAGTCCATTGTCATCTCACTTTACCGTGCTTATGTATCCAGGGTGCACATTTCAGAAAGAAAATGTACATCTCTTATACATGTAGCAATATCATCCTAATTTGAAGTTTTATTAAACAATTGAATTGCTTGTGATTTAATCCATTTACAATTGAAAGAACATTTTGCAAAATAATTCAATTGTTTTTTTGAAGAAAAAAATTTGCCACTAGTAGAATACATGCATAATTTCATCTCCCTTGAATTTTTTAGAATCTAGCATATCCAAATTGAATGATCTTTACATAATTTGAAAAAAAAAATCTTAGGTGACTAAACCAAAAATTGTTTGAATAATCATTTGAGTATAGGATCTTATTCACGACTATACCTTTAACCAATCAATTTTATTGGATACTCCATGAAAAAACTACTTTTTTTTTTAAGTGTTGAATATAGATGTTCAACCCTAGACAAAATAACTCTATGGATGTACACATTAAACATGACATTGTTTATTAAGGGATTCTCTCCCCCTCAAGTCCTAAAGAGATTGGAATATTTCTTTCCAAGATTCGTGGAATAATCGAGTTTAAAATGGCCTCAMTTGGTAAACTCATAGCTAGACTTCATTGGCATATGGGCATTCAAGCTACAAATTGTAAAAGTGTATGTATATACACACTCTTAGTCCCCATAAATTAGTTGAGGTAAGGACACCCCCGATGGATTGCAAACCAATTTAGAGTTATACTTTTGGATTCAATCCAATTGTTTCATTCTAATATAGTTTTATAGAATTGAATGTGCACTTGGGACTCTTGGTTGTAGAATTGGGGATGAAAAGGTTGGAATTGGGTTAGAAAGTCATCATTTAATGAATTCAATGCCTTCATCATGCAACTTCTATACATGACAAAAGGTTCATTCATTGTTTCATTATACCAAGGGGTATATCTAGTGGAATCATGTAAGGAAGTAAGAGAGCCACATTTGAATCCAAAAGGCCAAGATTTTCCCCTCCTAGGAACCATAATGAGAAACTATACATTTTTGCTTTGACCACCTATGATGTATCATTTTATTTCCAAAAATGAGTTTACTGAAATCCATTTGAAATAAATCTTGATTGATCATTTAGCACAAAAAAATTGTGAATCCAATAATTGTGTCTAATTGTATCTATGCATGATGACATAGCAATCCACAATGGACTTACTGCCTTCCCGAAATTAGAGGAGTACAAAAGATGCCCAACATGTTATTCATCATACTGGAGGAATTCTCGAACCTCTGCAATAGTGGAACTGCACTATTGCAATCCTCCTAATCTTTACAGATCTGTTGGTTTTCTTAGACCAGAATCACAAAGAAAAGTTTTTACTAATTAAATAATCTTGTAATTTAGATGCAAAATTCAAAAGACAATAAACTATTATTCATGTCTTCAATTATTCATTCGAAGACATGTAAGATTCCACACATTGTCTCATACTTGGTTGATCACTTTATTTCTTGAAGTTGGCCAGCCACCACTTTTTGCCAATGACAGAATGAAGTCAGAAATTTGTATTCTACATAAACGTGGTAGATCTAAAAGAATAATGCCTTCGGCATAGCCTGACTACCGTGACAAAAGAACTGTGAATTTAAGTCGAAGTTCCTCTCTGGCAAGTCTTGGAAACCCTACACCTTCATAGAAGTGGGAACCAGCCTCTTGTACCATCGAGACTCACTCTGTCATGTGCATAAACAATATACCAGTATCCCTAAAAAAAACTTGAAAAAACCTTGAAACCCTTGACATAGAATTAAAGATCACCAAGAACAGCAAATGTGGCAATGGAGCTCAGAATGTCTGAGCCTCGGCATCCTCTTTATGGCTCACTGTTGCAGATTCTTGAGCATCCATATGTTGATGAGGGGGAGGGCTAATTATGGTCATGGGCATCACCATGTTATCAGATAGACGCCCCTGCATCTCACGGTGCTCCTGGCAAAGTGCACACCAATGCAAACAGCAATGGACCATGCAAGGGTCACATGGTGAGTTCTGCACACACGGAGCACACACAAGTTACATGAGGTAGAGCAAACTAAAATTTTATCTATTCATACACTTGGTTGGACWACTTATTAGCAAGTTYAAGCATGCCTTGGCTAATGGCTATGGACACTCATCTTGGAATGGAAATGGGGTTGTTTACTGTCACTTACAGCTGCCTTCAATCTTCCACTTTGAAAATGAAGAAGTTATTACGTTGAACAAAACTAGTACACTTCTGACATAATAGAAGCAAACAGGCAATCATACTGGAAAGGGGAATCTTAAGCTTGTCAACACCAAGGATTCTGTGAGTAATAAACCTCAAGATGATATTTCCGTTGCAGCTCGTGCCGAGAGAGGCCCGCGTAAATGCCACACATCCACCACGCAAAAAACAAGCCTTCTGCTACAAGGAAGACTGCCTTGGGATTGATTCCATGAAGCGCCACGGTAGCAGCTCCAAGCGCAAGACCTCCCTCCACGAAAATGGCATGGCAAATACAAGGAGTGGTCCACGGAATTTCCTCCTTCAAATTCTCCACGTTCCGTCCAAACTGGACACATGGGCAGAAGAAACCGGTCTTACCTGCACATGCGTCTCCTTTCAATCATAAGAAATTCATACATAGCCTGATAAACATTTGATCTCAAAAAAGTTAGCTCTTGTATCCAAAGTGATCTCTCCACAGCTCTATGCGGATCTCGCAAAATCACAATCCTACATTTCGGTTGAAATGCTCAAGGTGACGTGAAGTCCTCTACCTTATTAGAGGAAGTCCATCGCTCACAAATATAACACTCAAGTCAAAAAATGAAACCCGTAGCGCAGAATGAGGGGAAGGTGACCTACAAGAATCCATGTCGTCGGTACATCCAAAAATCCCCGATGACCAAGGCTCAGTGCCAGGCGGTTCGAAGCTCTCTGGAAGTGGCTGGCCACACTCATTGCATCGATGCACCACTAACTGCCCAACCATCAAAAGAAGAGTCAAATCAGCGCAAATGGTTGGCTGCAACATTTTCAACGTCGAAACGGCAAAGGTCCATACTCACTTGTTTGAGCATTCCATATTAGAAAATATTGTGATTGCATTAGGTAGTGAGATGACCATCATGGATTCAGATTTTGTTGGCTATGGGGTGGTCTACAGACCCTTTGGGCCATGGAAAACTGAACACTTCAAAAATTCCTAGCAAATTCATACTTTATCGAAAAAATATGATTTCAATTGCTCTCACTATTTCTCACACTTGTCTTTAAGTGGGGAAAAAATTGAAAAATTTCAACAGTAGCGTGAGGCCAAATTCCAAATTCTGACCACTATGGGCTGTCTTACCTTACATTGGGAACTAACACCCTCGTTGTCTTAGTACTATTGCAATACTATTCCAATGGTCTTACAGTCCAGCTTTGAAAGTTCATTGTTGTAGTACAGCATCAATAATGCAACAAATGTAATTTCAATAGGAACACTGCCTCCCATTGAAACAATATCGTTACAATACTGACGTTGTATTTCATCAGTAAACTTTCAAAGTTGGACTGTGAGACCATTGAAACAATATTGTTTCAATGGAGGGTACTTTCCTGATGTATATTACATGTACTAGTGTGATATTTTCTATTCAATGTGTTGATGAATGTTGAAATGTAGAGCACCACTATAATATTTAATATTGCCTCTTTGGCACTTCCTAAAAATGAACAAAAAAAAAAAAAAAAAAATCGAAACCAGGTAGAAAGTCCACAAGGCTCTCATTGACCCCCTAAATGCCTGAGGCACCCAAATCTGGTGTTAAGAATACTTTGAAGTTGAATGTAACCTGATTATGTTGCTATTTTTAGAAATTCATATTTCTGTAAAAAATTTCTTCAAGTCTAGTTTTAGCGTCAAAATCCAATTATGAAAATCATTGATTATGATTTTTCTATTCAAAATTTTGTGTGAGGGTATCCATTGCAATCTTAACTTTCCGTAGTGTTAAGAGTTCTTGGAAAAGAGCCTCAAGTACACTAGATCTTGTAGTGAAAATCACATTAGTAATTCATTTTTTTTAAATTGTAAAAGAGAATTTCAGAAGCCATAAAGCATTAGGAAAATTTTCAGCCCTCCAAGAGACTGCGAGTTTTGCACCCCTGTGGTGCAATTACAGAAAAAAATAAAAATAAAAAATTATTTTTTATTTTTGAAATTTTGAAATCTGACGTGGCACTATTGGTGCCACATCAGCGTTACATCAGATTGACTATTTATTTATTTTTCTTAATATTTTTTTTTCAAAAGAAAAATTCAAAAAAATTTATTTTTTATTTTTCTGTATTAGCATTGTGGGGGGGCCGAAAATGAAGTCTTAACAGCCCTCTGCAAGGCTGCAAAGTTTCCTAATGTTGATCCGGGTTATGGATGTTATCTCCTTTAACCTCATATTTTTTTGGTAACCATTTTCTTAGATTTGTCATGTAAAAAGAGGATTGAAACACTTCAAGTCTCTTTTGCAGTTTTAACACCCTCATGATCAAACATTCAGTATAATCTTTCAATCCATAAGTGATATTGTTGTGCTTTCTTTTCCTATATCATTTCTAACACGTCTAGTTTGAATTTGTACGGTTCCAATTCAAATAAATTGATATAAATTATCAAAATGTTGGCTTTTTGTTCAATTTAGAGCAAGTTCCTAGAAGCTCAAAAAAGGCCTTGGGCATTTAAAGGTTAAGAGCTAATAATTAATTTGAGTAGGTTATACTTCTTGAAATATTTTTTCAGTAAATTTTCTTAAAAGACAAATGAAATTGGCATCTAGTGCAAGTTGTTTCACATTTTTTGGAACTCTGCAAAATTAGTTATGTATTTTTGAAGTTGAAACACAATGATCATTTAAAGCATCCACCTCCTCAAATGTGTACATTGATGGTGTAATAAAAAAGCAAAATGTACCTTATGTTAAATGAACACTTTTAGAGCCTCCTACCTTAAGTGCACCCATAATTGCATAAAAATCGCAACCAAATGTATTTACTATTATAAATTATGAGTTATTTTTATTCACTAGAAGAAAATTGTGTTGAAATTGTCAAAAACTACGTTTTATTCAACATAAAAGTGTAGGCTTGATTTTGTTGAGATCTCCCTTCGTAATCCAAAATTTTGCATTTTAACACAAAATTCTGCGTTTCACTTGTCAAATTTTGTGTTGAAATGCTGAAACACAAAATTTTGCGTTATGAAGGGAGAACTTAACAAAATCCAGCCCACACTTTCATGTTGAGTAAAAAGTAGTTTCTGTCAAGTACAATGCAATTTTGACAAGTTCAACGCAGTTTTTGACAAGTTAATCATAGTTTTCTTTTAGTGATCGAATCTTATTAATAAATGAAAGAGATTTTCAACACACCTTTATTAGGAAGAGATAGAGCAACCATTATATCTTCAAGGAAAGCTTACTCCTCCTTTGAAACAAATACAATTTCTTCAACAAGTTTGGRGYATGGARGATGGTTGTCCAATCAAATTATTACATGCAACACATTCACCCAATTAAGGGAGTGAAGGTTTTTGTTACCTTGACCCTCCCTAATATTGTTAAATAGGACATATAGTCTCCAAAATATGGAAGGTTAAAAATAATGGCTCAAAGCAAGGCAATCGTCCTAGATGTATGAGCTAAAAAGGTTTGGCCACCTTGTACATTTTTTTTTATCAATACATGGTTCTTTCTTCAAGTATAGGGGAGTAAAGAGTATTCATGAACAATCTTATGTTAAAATCTTGTATGCAATATTTGAAATCCGTATGAATAAATTATGAGCTTTTAAAGCATTGTCTATGTTTATATTTAAAATTGACACTAGGGCTTTTATCTTTTGACTGTGTAAACCTTTGTTTAGTATCCTTTTTTAGTCCATATTAAGCAACAATGATTATAGGTGCACATACTTTACATATAAAATCAATACTATTACTCTATTGGTTTGACTTGTGCCAGTTATCAACTTAGAAGTCATTGAAGTTCATCCTATGTGTGGGCAAGTGCGTGGGTCATGAAGATAAACTTTACAATAAAAATAAAATACAAAGTAAATTCAAGAAATTTCCTTGTTGATTAGATAAAAGTCAAAATAAATTCAATTTTAGAAAGTGATTAAATAATTTACATCTATTATGTAAATATTAATTCTAGATCGAAAGAAAGAAATCATGCTTGAACTACATATTTTTTTTATTGATATTTGTAACTCAATCATGCATTTTGATGGATATAAAAACATGTTGCCACTAGACATGTATTTACAAAATGACACACACAAAATATTAGTTTAGTTCTATAGCATTGTAGCTAAGTCAAGATAGCTAGCCATAAGTGTAAAATAATGGATTATTATAGTTTTGATTCAATGTTGTTGGGTATTTTAAAGGAGATTTCATATTGCCTTAGTATGTGTAGTTTCCAAACACTATATGAACAAATCAAAAAAGAATCTCTTCAATTCAATTTTTGAATGTCAAGTTCTAATTGTGGTGTCTCTAAAGATTTTTACTTTGTGTACTTTTTGAAGTGATTTTTTAAGGGGTTTTTTTTTAAAGAGAAAATCTAGTTTAACCTATAGAATACTTGCAAATGAAAGTTTTAAAAATTTATACCATCAAAATGTTAGAAAACCAACACAAAAATTCTACAAATATTTAGATAGATAAAAAAGATAAACTCTTGCGTATATAGAGCATATTTGTATACAAATGTTGTTCAAAATGCAAGCCCCTAAATGACTAAGAAGCCCACATTGGACTTTAGCAATTTTTGAGTAGGCCATTGTAAAGTTAAAAAAATGTATATTTAGAATTATTTTTAAGGTATTGTGTGCCATGTCACCAACTTTCTAGCACACTAATTTGTGCCCAATACAAATAAGAAATTTAAGATTTATGAAATGAAATGGATTTTTGGTTTCAACTCAAGCACCCTAAATTTTTTTTTCTCTTGATTAATTTTTTTAATTCAATCGTAAAATTATATGGCTGGAGGATTTTGGCGTCGCGGACTCTTGGATAAGGCGGGTGTGGCGGCGAGTTGGAGTTGGTGAGTCGTTGTCGTTGTCGTTGTTGTCGCGCGAGTTTGTGGTGGTGTCTGGGTGAGTCGTTCGGGTGACATTGCGCGGCGGTAATATGGCGTTAGGGGAGTGGCTGAGGGTTTTGTGACTTCTGTCGTCGTAATTGGAGTGCTAGTTGCGGAATTGGACGTGATATTAGGTGTTGGAGTTTTATTCTTGTGTGTGTGAGGTGGAAAGGCGACGTGGTAGGCGCGCAATGTTGCTACCGACTGGCTAGGGTTTTATTGTCGGAGATTTCACTGTTTCGGGGTTTCGTAAGGGAGTGGACAGGTGTGCTAGAACGAAAATTGGGATCGACGAATTGTCGGCGAATGAAAGCTAGTGTATGGTTGACCAGACAGTTTTAGAATTCTAGTTTGGAATAGTTGCTGGACTTGCTCGTAAAGCAAGCAACGACGGGTGCCGCGTGGCGGGTTTTCGTTCGAATATTTTATTGTAACGTTGGTTCTTTGGAGTGCTAGTCTCACGAGGTAGCGAAATTAGAAGTGTCAATACTATGTGAAGTTTTATTCTTGTGTATGTGARGGGTATTTTCTTGTGAAAAACTCCTCGAGAAGGCGAATGCATACTGCTACCGGCGAGCTAGGGTTTTGTTGTCTGAAGTAGCACTGTTTGGGGGTTTCGTTAAGGATTCGTGTACTAGAAGGGAATTTGAATCAACGAATTTTYGGCAGATGAAAGTCAGTGCTTGGTTAACCAGGCAATTTTAGAACTCTAGGGTGGAAACGATGCACTACTTACTCGTAAGCAACGAGTACCGTATGCGGTCCTTTGTTTGAATTTTTATTGTAGCGTTGGTGGTTATATAGAGATTACTTTTAGTTGCAGATTTCACTGGAACKGCGTTCTATGGTATTACCTTCTGGACTATTAATTTCGAGGTGAGTATTGATGTAGTTACTGGGAGGAGAGGTTTTCCGATGCGTTTCRAGTGTTTCAGTACGTAATTCATGGACTYTAGGAACACCTTCTGATGGATCGTATGAGTAAAGTTGCATTGTAGATGTTCATCGATTGTGGAGTGGGATGTGCAACAGTTTGGATATCAGCAATTTTGATCCTTTTGAGCTTCTTGTGAACAGAACGGGCCGAGTGGACGCGGTCTGCTTGAGAGTTTGGTCTTATTTCGCTTCAATGGAAGCTGCACCTGGAGGGGATGCTGAGCTTGTGTGTAAGACACTTCAGGTGGAGCACAAGCTTTTCTACTTTGATTTGAAGGAGAACCCGCGTGGTCGATACTTGAAGATATCGGAGAAAACTTCCGGTTCCCGATCCACTATAATTGTCCCTGTTGCGGGCATAGTTTGGTTTGTGGATCTGTTCAACTATTACGCGAATGGCGAGGAAGAACTCTCAAGCAAGGAACTTCAGCTCGATACCAAGGTATCCTTTTTAATCTATTGGCCAATTTTGTGATCTGATTGRTRTCTAGATTGCCAAACATGTTTACGAGCTCATTGAAGTTGTCGATTTCTGGTGTGTCTTTTAAATGTTTTATTTGTTGAATCATTTTTTTGCCCTTTGAATGCACTTGGTCATAATTGGGGTGGAGCGCTGCYCTGGCTACTACAGTCTCATATAGTCCCATCTAAAAGGTCTTCAGGGCTGCTACTGTAGTTTTTCTCTGTTTATTTGGCTTTGTTTTGTATTTTTAGTGTTCTTCATTTCTTCAAGTTCTGACATTTTAGGTGGGGTTTTCCGCAAGAGTCTTACTAGCGTGTGTAAGTTGTCGATTTCTTCCATTGGATTGCTGGCTTGTGATGTTCGTTGATGTTGGAGTGGCCATTGGTGTATCTAGGTGTTTTACTTCGACGTCGGGGAGAACCCGAGAGGACGGTTTCTAAAGGTAGGTATTCTCACCAATGTCTTTTAATRGTTATGCTTATTAGAAACAATAATTGCGGGTGAGACTTTCTGGCTCTCAGGCAACAATTTTGATTTCGTTAGGATCGGTTCTTTGGACTACAGTCTACTATATGCCGATTGTCTTGTGYTCTAGTCTTGAAGGAGAGCTCAAAAACGTATTACATTATGAGATTATTTCTTGAATTGGTATCTAATTTTAACTTTTGTAGTAWTTTTGGTTTCATTCTTCTGTGGAAAGTAAAATATATGCCTTTTCTGTAGGTGTCTGAAGCATCAGTGACTCGCAATCGCAGCACTATCATTGTGCCAGCTGGGAGTGCCGCTGATGAAGGTTGGGCAGCCTTTCGCAGCATACTGGTCGAAATACATGAAGCCTCYCAACTTCTCTTRCCCCCAGCAAATAGCTCTGGCCCCCTTCAGGTYCGTAATGCTATCTTTTTGCTCCGCACTCAACGTTTTTCTGTAGGGTTTGTGGTCTGTTCTGTATTGCCGATTCTCATTGAGATTTTTTAGCAGGTCAGGTTCTGGGGATTCTATTTTCTGCTGCAACTGACTGACTGCCGGAATATTTCTAGGATCTTTCGTTGAAGAATGTGCATGGTGTAATTATTATTCTGTAGTTCAGATTTCAGGAATTTGTTGGATTGCTTGCTTCCCGTATGTCTAATGCGATCAAGGTCAGTAAGTTCTGGAAGGATTGCCGCGGTCGAGTTTACCCTTTTGTCGATTGTGCCACCATATGTCCTTGGATAAAAGAATTATAAGTTGCTTCAGTTGCAGAAAATTGTGATGTTTGGATTGACTGTGGTTGTTGCAATTCCCATATGCAGCAAGGTACTAGTTCGCAGGAGCACTTGGTTGTCATGTCGGACAATGTTGGTAGTGGATATCTTCCCACTACCTCATCTCCACCAGCATCAGCAAGTATTGTTCCCCCTCCCGAGGCGGGTTCTCCCAATGTAGCTACATCAAATATTCTGTCTGCAGGAGGCCTCGCCACTGCTCGCGTTATCAGAGCTGAGCAAAAGAAATTCTTTTTCGATCTTGGCAGCAATGCTCGAGGGCAGTACCTTCGAATTTCAGAGGTGAGATTCACGATGCAAAGGAAGTGTTTGTGAGAATCGCGATTGCTGGTAACTCGCGACATTGTGAGACGGCTGATTAACTTTTTTAAGGAGTTTATTCTGGTGGATTTGTGTAGTGCTCTTAGATTTTATTACTGTAGGGAACAACGGTTTAACGCTGTTGACTATTTTTAAGTTTTACTAAGTGTCGTTTTATCAGTTGATACTATGCTCAATTATTTTTCTGTTGCTCGAGGCACTGGAGCTAATACTCAACCATCTAACTGTACTACGGTATTCATCAGGGAATATAATTTCTAGTTGAATGCATTCATACCTTTGATACTACTCTGATGATATTT